>VWZK01010042.1:210688-256796 GCA_013396935.1 Baryphthengus martii | reverse complement strand
AGCCGGGCGGAGCCGCCGCTGTGGGACCGCTCGGCCGCGCCCGCAATGCCGGGGAAGGTTCCAGAGTCGCAGGGCCAAGCGCGGGGCATCGCCGGCCCCAGGGGAGAGCGGCGGGAGATGCTGTGAGCTCTCGGTAGCTTTCCGGCGACGTTACTTCCCGCGAAGGTGCAGCGGGCCGAGTCCTGGCTGCTTGGCAGCGCGGGGACGCTCGCACCTTCGTCCAGTCTGTGCTGAGCGAGTCCGAAGTAGCAGCTGTGGTAATGGGCGGCAGTTGACATGGTGGGCAGTGCGAGTGGTAGGAGGCAGCGGGATATCCTCCTGGTGTGCTGAGAAAAGGAGACGTGTCTGTGGGACATACCAAGGACAAACCAAGTATCCGGTGGCACCTGGGAGACCGGGAATCAGCCGGAAAGGGAAAAGCCAACCCAGTGTGGACATGGGGAAAGTGAGTTTGGGAAGGAGAAAGTTGCAAGTCCAGAGAATGCCTGCGCAGGGTAGAGACCGAGGCCCTTGGGGATGAGGTGCTGCAGAGTCCCACAGGTGGGAAGATGGAGCTAGAGCTTGGTGAGGAGGCGTTACCTTCTTCGCCTGAGGGAGAGGGAGGAGTGAAAGTCCTCAGAGGCACCTGTAGTGTGGGTGCAGCTACAACCACTGACTTGAGGATAAAGGGCAGCTGGACAGAGAGAACCCTGAGGTGTATTTACCAGGGACTTGTGCCTAATCCTTCCTTTTCTTCTAGAGCAAAAAGTGGTTTGGACCCTGAGCTCCCTTAGGAGGGAGAAAGCTAGAAGTGTTGCATGGGGTTCCTGATGGGCTGTAGCATGATTTCTAAAGCGACTAGGGCCTGTTATTGTTCTCATGTTTATTTGTAACCAAAGGGAAGGACTCTCTTCAGATTTACGTTTGAACTCTTATCCTTAAACAGTCTGTGCTGAACTAAATAGAAATTTGGCATGTACAAATAGTACATCCAATAAATCCATCAAGTAGACATAAAGACTCTTTCCCCTCCCTGTAAGGATATTTTTTGAAGACTAGTGATTCCTAAACTTGTGACCACCACTTGCCTAACCACTGACTCCCATCTATCTGAAAATGGCCCTCAGCAAGGCTTGAGCTGCATCAACATGATGGAGGGAGGCCTGTGGTGCAGCCCGGGCCCCACACTCGTGTTGGTGAGTGAAATAAGCACGGCACCCTTAGGCTGTCAGCAGCACCGGTGATACCACATCCTTGCTTTCCAGTTTTAGGAAAAAAAGCACTGCTTTGAAATATGTGGAAATATGTTCCATGAGCAACCTGACTGGCAGAACTGTAGTGATGCAGTTACACTACAATAGCTGTACGGTTTTTATTACTTTGGATAATTAGATTATTCTGAAATAAAAGTGATTCTGGTATAAAGCACAGTAATGGTATCAGAGTAAAGTACCTTTTATTCCCAAGCAGACTCCTTGCAGAGAGTTACACTGGCAGAGTTGTAGTGGGCTAAGGACACAGCTGGAGGTCTGTGTCTCTTTCCCTGTGTAGGCAGGTGCTCCTACTTGTCAAGTAGATTGTGTACTTCTGCCCTTACTGGGGTGGGAAACTGGAACTCAGTGGAACAAAGTGACTGTGGGGCAGACACTCTCTTGAAAAAACAAATGTTCAGTGAAAATTTCTGTTGAGCAGTTGTGGCCCAGTCCTCACAGTTCCCGTCTCGCTGACGGAGAGAGGAAGTGAGGAATATAAATCTATATGATCAAAGTAATACAGCTATTAGTAAATAACCTTCCTTCCCCTTCAAGTGGTGCCTGCATAAATACCCGTTTCTATGTACACCTGTACCAGTTCTCAGAGGAGGTGAGTTTGAGCTGTATTAATTAAATAGAGTGATTTCCCGAAATGGGATTTAAATCAAGTTGCCGAACTAAGAAAGGGCTGGCAGTTTATGAAGGTCAGTTTCTACATAGAAGTTTCACACAGGTCTATGATGGAGACATTTCCCAGAAATTCTATGGAATGTACTGTTGACCTCGTATAAAATAAAGTGCTCAAAACTTCAAGCTCTGTAGTGATAGAGTGATATAAAGATGTATGAGCAAGACTTGAAGAAGGCTGAATGTTCTTTAAAACCTCTGAATAGAAATTGCTGATTCATGGGGTTTTGTGCAGGAAGACTTGATTTAATCTTATGTTCCTTTCCACACTTTAAAAACACATGATGGCTTCTTTAGCAAGGTATTTTTTTTTCAAGCTGGTTGATACAGGATTTTACTTACAAACCTTTTTAATAATGCAGAGTTAAGGTCAGTGTTAGCATTTGCCAGTTCGGAGTGTCAACTTCAGGTGACTTCCAGCCTCTAATAAACAGAGACAAGGGATTACTTACGAAGTAAAAATATGTACATAGGAAATACAATTAATAAACACATCCATTTTTTTAGCGCAACCCGGATTCTGTCATATGAAGCTCATTACTAGAAATGATCAAACATGGTGATGCCCTAAGTACGCTGAATAAATTCTGTGATTTGTTCAGAGTATGTAGGATGTAGATGAGAATCTTTGAGTTACAGTGCAGTTATGTGTGAAAGGGTTAAAAAGTTTTAAAAACAGAAGCTATTGCTGCTGCAGTGTTAGAAGAAAATCTAGCTACCTTCAAGTTTTGCCTAGGAGATAAGCAGACTGTGCTTATTTAGGCCATTACCTTCGTTATCTGTCTTATCTATATCATGATACGTCATGGAACCTGTATTGCGTGAATTCAGTGTGTCAGAATACCCTTCAGAGAGTGTAAGGCTGATTGTGGCCTGCACTTGAACTTACTATTTCTCAGATTATTTTACGTTTGTTCTCAGACAGTCGTACATATTTTGCAAGGGAACTTAGCTTCCCCAAGAAACCTGCTTTAAGGTTTGAAGTTAGTGAATTCCTCAGTAGTTTGAACCGAAGAGGAAGTGTGTAGTTGTGTGTAGTGGCCGGTGTCAGTTTTGGGAACTGTAGCTATCGCATGAGTTTGCAGGTAGGAACAGAAGCTGAGCAAAGTGATCTTCCGGCACCAGGTTTGATGGAAGCAAACAGTAGCATCAAACTATTCCTAAACTCCCGACAGACGTCTGATGGCAACACCTTTGCATATTCTCGTGATTCACAGAAGAACTTTGCATGCGGTCACCTCACTTTTACAGCTAAGCCCAAGCAGTGTGGCATGTGTCTTCTCAGCAGTCATACTGGGGCTAAGTTCCATCCTTCCACACTGCTGATAGGAGGAGGAGTGATTCCACTTTATTTCTTAATTTTAGGTAGTCCTGTGAGGAGCAGGGAGTTGGGCTCAATGATCCTTATGGGTCCCTTCCAACTTGAGATATTCAATGATTCTATGGTTCTGTGTTCTTTTTGAGGTCACTCTGTCATAGATCAGAGAGAAACACTCAGTCATGGATTCTCCACTGTAGATGCTGAAAATTAAGAGTTCCAGTTCCAGATTAAATTCTGGAAAAAAAAGAGTCTTTAATTTTGTATGTTTCATTTAGAAAGGAAAGTAGAAAAGTCTTTCTAAACTAGTCAGAAAGTTCATTAGAATTACTTTGAAACAAAACTGAGCTTGAGAGTCCAAGCTGTGAGGCTTCTGCTTCAGCTGTGGCTCCTGAAGCATAAAAGTCCCATCTCCCTGTTTTCTGCCAGCTAGATGGACAGAGACCGAGGAAGCTGGAAATTTGGAATGAGGACTTGGGCAGGAATCTCAAGGTTTGGCAGTCTGGGCTCCTGTGCTTCTGGCTTTTTTTCTTTTTTTTTTGGGTGGAAGCCCAACTATCCTGAGAGTCCCATTAGAAGTGAAGTTGAGAGTTTTTTCTGGCTCTGTGCTGCACCAGTGGGGCTAGGGTTCCTGGGGTTTCAAGGCAGAGAACTGGAATATCGGGAAAACCTGACTCTGGGAGAGTCTTTATGGCAGGAGTTCCCCACAGCTGTGAACTCTGCAAGCCCATTTGCTGTAGCAGCTCCTTTGGTATTGAAGAAGGAAAACTGCTGGAATGGTTTCATTAAAGCGTCTTGTGGTTAGTCAGAAGTTTATAAAACCATTATATTTTTTGCTTTTATTTCTGTTTGTGATGTAACAGAATTTTCTTGGTCGGTCAGAACATTTCTGGTTGGTTCTATCCACCACGTACTATAGCCCACATCATTTCGTGGGGCTGAGAATAACATGTTGCTTGTCTTTGCATACCACAAATACGAGGTGTGAAAGCTGGTCTAACATGAATGAACAGGACTTGTTAGGATATTTTTTATGAGAAAATAGGTGCCCAGACAGTCACAGACAGGTTTTTGGGGTATGTCTTTCCCACAGAGTTCCCCACGGCTCTTAGAAATCCTCTAAACCAGCTGAAGCCACCTGGACCATTTGGGGCTGTAAACTAATGCGTCTACTCTCTAAACCTGACTTCAAAAAAACCTGAGTCCCATCTGGGTAGAAGAGCAGTACTGGCCTGACGTTAACTCCACTTGATTGGCCCATCAGGGAATATGAGTACAGATTATTTTAGCACATCACATCAGCTGCTAACACAGACCTTCAAGTACCTGCGTCCGGTTTTGCAACATAGGCTGAGCTAACGAGGAGGCAGAGAAAGCAAACTATTTTGTGAGGGAATGAAGACTCAGGAGGCCCTCCTGCCTATGGTCTGAATGTTTTCACTACCTGCTGTAATTCACCTCAACAACAGATCTCATTTTATGCATGTTACAAAGAGACAAAGGAGGCTGCTGTGGGAAAATCTTTCCTACCAGGGACTGTAGTAATCCCACTGCCCACTGCAGTTTACCAGCCACGTGTATCCTATCCCTTTGCTCCAGTGTCTGAAGTATCCTTAACTTGCTGTAGGAACTATTTGTGTAAGATGTCATCAAGGAAACTCTGAAATGCTTGTAATAGTTATCGAGGGAATAAAGGTCTTTCTGAATAAGTGATATTGTGCATGCCTGAGCTAAATAATGGGCCTAAATATTTGTGCCCAGTATTCTTTGTTGCCTGCAGAGTGTGGGGGTGGATATTGTAGCCTGGAACTGTTGAAACTAAGCGATCATGAAGCTCTGCTTTGAGCTGCTCGACGGCTAGGGTGCCAGGTAGGATTCCGTGGATTTTCTCTAGGTTGATGCAGTAAGTGCACGTGCATTTCACTCTGTTACAGAAATCAACGTGAGTCAATTCATATTTGATATGGAAGCTTTGGGAAAATCTTCATAGTAGCTTTCATATAATACATGCTAGGGCACCATGTACAGCTTTGCTGTATGGAGAGCATATATGCTATAGGAACTGTGCGAGTCAAGGCTACTTGCCAAACAGTAAAAAAACTTGCCTCCCACAGGTGGGAAATAACGATGGAGTCAGCAAGCATTGTCATATGTTTTCCTGGAACACCATGTGTCTAGTTCATGTGTGCTATGTAGCTTTCAGAAAGATTTATCTAATTCAGTAGCATAATTTATCTTTCGGAAAGTAGGGAGTTCAAATAGATACGCTCCTTGACACGTTGCTCTCAGAACTCCCAAGTGCCCTGGCATGCGGAGGGAAGCAGCAGTGTACCTAAGAGTTATTCTCAGACACGTGCAAACAGCGTGCTCAGAATCAGTCGGTTTGGCCTGTGTTAGATTACTTCAGAGTGGTGCCGAAAGCTGCCTCACGTTTCCGGCGCCGCACGTGCTCCTGCAGGCTCACGTGTGCTGCTAGGCTGTCTTCTCTGTGCCGCTGTAGTGCATACCCAGCACCGTCACTTTGCAGGGACTGTTTAGCCTCCACTGGCCTGCGGTTACAAATTTTACTCTTAGTTGCTTTTTTTACCTTTCTTCTCTGAAGGGGCATGGGGAGCATTGTATCAGCGGCCGAAATCCTGACCAAATGAGATCGATCTGGAGAGGATTAAAGCTATAGTCTGAATCCCAGTCATGAAAAGAAAAAGTTGGAACAAGCAGGTGATTTTGTAAACAGCTCATTCTTACGGAGGCTGTTCTTTGGGACCTCATCCTTGAAGTGACTGAGTTTGGCCTTCTCGCCCTCCCTCACGCTCCCATGATGTTCAGCAAATTTCAAGCATGTGGATCTCAGAAGGTTTTAAATAGCCAACCTTTAGCTAAAAAAACCCTGTGCTCAACTTCACCGTAATTAAAATGGAATATAGACATGCATTTGGCTAGGAGTTTAGGATGTGGTCATAAAGCTAGTTTATCTGCATGGAGCACTGTCAAACCATCAGGTTTTGGGTCTCCCTGGTTCTGCAGGCTGATACTATTTTGCCAGGAATGTGGTCTTCAAAGAGAGATTGGATCGTGTTCATTTCTCTAAACCTTGACAGGAAGAGTCCATTAATTTTGGTGAGAAATAAATCTAAGTAGGTGGTAGGTTCACACACAGGTGGCAATGTGTGAATCATTTCTTTCATTTGACTGTAAGATGTATGAACAAAGAGGATCCTTGGATAAAGATGTAAACTGATGTGGATGCCAGATGAACTTTGACTGAACTTAAGGCCGAACCGTATTTTAAAAAAATAAATAAATAACCCAGGATAAGGAGACACAATAGCAGATGCTGGAACCATCTGTTCCTGGACAGCTCTAATAGAAAACTTCTTCTAGTCTATTGTATGATTTTCCTGTTAGGTCATAGTGTTCTCTGCATGAATGTGGTCTGTCTGTGGTGAGGTAGGGACAATAACGGCCCTGATCTCCAGGTGAGTTGCCCTCAATCCCAGAACTTTTATATGCAGCCTGGCTTCTGCAGCATTTGAAATTCTACGTATAATCAAGTGATTGAGTTAAGCGCTCCATCCTAACCTTAAGGCATGTATTACAATCACTATCAAATGAACTTTGAGGATGAGCTGTACTGCTCCACGTAATTTGTTACAGATGTGAGGGAATCCCTAATTTCCCAAGGAATGGTCACTGCAGACTAGATGTTGTTTGAATGAGGTAAACAGGCTGTGCTTAACCCTTACTGCAGAGATTTGGTTCTGATTCTGGCAAAAAAGATGATTTAAAGGGGTCTTCATTCCAGCATTTTAACCTTTCCTACTCCCCGTGTAATTTTTTAGAGTAGGGCTTAAATGATTATTTTGAAATGGGAATGGATGGTACAAAGTTATGGGCTACTTTCTATGTCTGGGACTAGACTAGTAGGTGTAAGTCACCACTCAGGGATGATAGAGCAATCAATGGATTGAGTGTTGACTTCCATAAACGATGAGAATAAGGATCAATTTTTCAGATCCATCCACTGGGATAATGATATTTAATGATTTTTAATATGGAAATGCACTGTTTGCAGGACAGTGTGTGTATCATGGACTTGTTGATTTTTGCTAGCAAATCAGTCAAGTATGAGTGGGAGTCATACGACTTTCTGCTGCCATTCAACATTTTTTGGAAACTTAAGGGTCAGTTGGTTTTTCACAAGGGAATACTTTGTTCCAGCAGTCATTTCTTTTCTAATACAAAGTCTGAGATGCTAGCACTGTACTTTCAGTGGAACTGTTTATGATAAACTTATCTGAATATATGTAATGGAGGAAGGCCCTGGAGGACATTTGAATCTTGTGCCTCTGGCAGCTTGAAGGAGCAGCGGGACTGTGTGGGCCGTTCTCTCTGGACCAGTGGGTTTTTTATGTAACCTCACAGCGAATGTTCCCTTCTTCTGGGAGGCTTGCGTATCGCTCCACCAAGCATGGCTTTACAAAGGGCTTGAACTTTAACATCAGGGGCACATTTATGTCTCAGGAGTAGGTGATCTGTGCAGACAAAACTTTGGGAAACACTTCTAAATGACAGCTGTATGTTCCCTGAGAGTGCCGCTGTACCGAGAAATCAATGAACTAGTCTGAAACTCTGCAGAAATAAATTGTTTTGACAGAGCCGCGTGGACAGGTAATAATTCTAAAGTTTCCCATATTTTTGTATAGGGCACAGAGTTTTAAAAACTCTTAATAATAATTTTTAACATGATGTTAAAAATATAATTTCAAGCAAATAACATAGTAATTATGAGTTATTTATGTGTCTGGTTTCCTAGAGGGAAAGAGTCCTATACGACACAAATAGGGCACTTGTGGAAAAGGAACTTGATAGGGAAACAGTCCTGTGCTTCCTTCTTACTGATCTTTAATTAAGAGATTTCTCAAAGAGGCTTCCACTCTGTATCTTGAAATCTGCCTGCCTACAGCTATTAGGATGAGATGGAATTCTGAAAAGATGTAACATTTAAATGGGTTAATTATTATTTTTTTGCATCCTTTCTCAAAGTAGGCAGCAACTCACCCATTGAAGGATAGAGCTAAGTAAAGATCCTTTTATCTGAAGAAAATTATTTATGAATAAAAGAAAAATGAGGCTAGCACTGAAAAATAGAAAAAAAAAAAAAGGATAACGATAAAATAGAGAAGTAAATAATGAAATCAAGTTTCTTTCATATATGCTTTATCCTTTCTGTTGTGTCTTGGTCTAGAGCCATTGAACAGATTCCCCAAAATTTGTCAGTTCTCTCTTGATCGTCCCCTTACTATCTGCATCCTTCTAGCCTGGGCTTGAACTTCAGCATTACACCACCTCGATACTTTATTTCTTATGTGTGCAAAGATATTAGCTATCTGCATGTACATACCCATTTACTTACATACTTGTGTTTATCTTTATACTTATTAATATGGAATATTTTCAGTCATGCATTGGTAGGACAATAGAATTTGTTCACATACCGCTTAACTTTTGAGCAATCGAGGAAGCCATGATTGCTGGTTAGCTCTGAAACAGGAACCATTGCAATGTATTCTGATTCATATTTGAGAGAACATTGGTTTTTAAATCTTTCTTAGAGAAAGATGTCCATTCCAGTGACCTTGTACAATGCACACAATACTTAACATTCTTATTTGAGGAGTATTGTCAAAATTCAAAGCGCTTTATAAGTGCTATTTATAATAGGAAATTTTTCTTGCATTCCCAAACTGCTTCTCAGTAAATTATATAACCAGGCTGTACTGGAGCTTTCTAGAGGGTTTAAATGAGAATTCTGTTTCATTGCTTCATTTGGTGTGGAAGATATAGTCATTGTCTATGGCAATACACAAACTAGAAGTACTGTAGCGCTGCAGTTTATATTGTTATATTATTAGGTGTGATAAACTTGCATTTTTCGTTGGTATCAAGTGCTCTGAATAACTGTTTTAACATAAAGTAACAAAAATGGAGAAATCTTATGTTTTGTCATAAAAGTTTAGTGCTTTATGAGTCTGCATATTCATAAACATCATGGAATATTTATTAATCGACCCGGTGGAAAAGAACTGAGGTTCTGTTGGATCGATGTATGTCCAAAGCACATGGATAGTCAAATATTTGTGTTCAAGTGGATGATAAAAAATCCTTCTTTTTCACAGCTGCAGTTTTACGTTTTAAAACATGTAAAATACTTGGGAATTGTAATTGCTTGAATTTGCTTTTCTCATAGAAATACAGCTTTGCAAAGACCCATATTGGTTGATACTATGATTTTGTTTACATATCTTTAGAAAGCAGACAACTGGAAATGATGATATCACTGTTTTGCAGGTAGCCAAAACCCTTGGCTGGGTGAATTTTGGCCAAGATGGTGAGGAGTGCTGCATCCCAAGTATGATTCTACCGCCAACTCCACCGACGTTTCATACTGAGAATGGGTAATTAATTTTCACTAAAAAACTTTAGTTGACAGTGAAAAATATGGATATTGCTACAGAACACTGTTTGCAGGGCCTGTATTGAGCTTCTGGTACAATGCATCGAAGTTAATTCTATTTTCACATGGTGATATGGGTAAAACTGCGTCTGAATCACCAAGCTGACTACAGTGATGATACTGGAATGAGACACACAATGAAATAGAAAGGTGAATACAAGTATTTTAAGAACCTTTGTTATTTAAAATAGTTTAATATATCTCTAGTCTTTTGTTTTAAGTCCCTTGGAAATTAATTTTCCATGTGTGCTTCATATATATTTATATGTTACCCTGTGCAGTGCGATCTACGTTTGATTTTGTCATCTAAATCATATTACAGTAGTCTATAGAATAATATTAGAGAAAATTTTAAAGAAACTATGGTTATATGGAGACTATAGAATGAACATTTAATAGAGTAGTGTTTTATATGGAGAAAGTACATTCTTCCTTCCGCTATTAAATTAAATATCTGTAGGTAGTAACTGATACTTGTTGAACTCTGGTGTTAACTCTGAGCTATAGGTAATATTCAGAATGGTGATTTCCTGGTTTTGTCCTGTGAATAATTGTAGGTTAGCAAAGGAGTAAAGTTTGCAAGTTATTAAAAAAAAAAAAGGGGGGCGGGGGGAATGTTAAATTAATAGGTTGCTTCATTTACTGGTTGGTTGTCTGGGTCTTAATGTAAATTTTAAATTTGGGAAAGGAAAACATAGTCCATTACTTCTCTAAGAGAGACAGAAAATTTCTAAGCTACAGAAAAATTGAAAAATTCTAAGCTTTTGAAGTGTCCATGCAATTAAAGAAGTAAAAATGGCTGAGCTTCATTAAAACCATTAGCGCGTTTGCTAAAACCTGTAGTGGAGGCAGATTTTCATCCTTGACGTCTGAGGCATGAAAATACTGTGATGGGACTTTCTGTGATCCTTTTCTGGCCACATTCAAGACCCACTTGTAAAAGAGAAGAGGAGGCTCATCAGCTGTTTGAAACTGTCATGTCCCTGATGATTTAAGTTCTGATAATTTCTGCTACCTGAATCCACCCTGAGGTCTTTCTGTAAAGACCCCTCTGAGTTATTTTCTTTGAAAGGCAAACGACCATACTCACGAAACAACAACAAAATGCCTTGTGCTCTATCTTGTGCATTATTGGTTTAGTTTATTGAAGTGTTGTGGTACTTTAGTAGCAAAAAGAAAGGAAAATGGCCTGCCAGCTAAAGCAGAATGCAATTTCTTAGTCCGTTTTAGATGGTCTTACGATGTTCTTTTTGCTAACCAGCCTCTGTTTTATTGAATTACTGTCTTCTCAAAGAAAACATAAAACCCCTCAAAAATAAAAAAACGCAAAGCTAGTGTCCTTTCACCTGCAAATTTAAGAGCTTTGGTACCCAAGCACAAGCAGTGAGAGGTCATTTCTGTGGTGCCACTTCAGAGATGGCCACCTAAAGAAGCGCTGACTTAGAGATGCTATGGGAGTACCTAAGATTCTGACCGTGTTGCTGGCCTTAACTATAGGGAAGAGTTCACAAAATCCAAAGAACTCTGAAGTGATACTTCTCCAGTTTGCTGTCCTAGATGCTTCACATTCCATACATCCTGCAGGAAAGGAATACCTCTTTCTGTTCAGTTGTTTTGTTTTTAATGTCCGCTGCCCAGCCTTCCCAGAACCAAGTGTTATTCACCTTGCAGAACAGGAAGACTTTTTAAGGCTCCAAGTTTGCTGCACAAACATGTGCTGTGTGTGTTGTTTTGGTTAGCGGCTCAAGTATCCTAGCAAGTCCTACTTAATAAGCTGTCTGATAAGGCTTGATTGTGCTTCACTGTGTTTAAATTTTTGGGGAACCGTTTAGATAATGAAAGTGCTCCAGTGCCCGCATTTGTGTAAAACTCCAAAACTCCAGAACACAACCTTTAGTGTCTTAAGGTCTCCGATGAGTGAAATACCAAAAGGAACTGCGTCTTGCAGTATTTTACTCGCTATCTCAACATTAGCATACATGATACATTGAGTAAACAATGTCTGTTTATACTTTATTTTCTGTTACACTTCATTGGTGTGTTAAATGGAATGGTCAGAAAGCAGTTTCATAGCTCTTTGCAGTAACAGAACCTGCTGAAGGAAAAGTCATGTGTCGATCATCTAGGTTTTGTCTTGGGGTAGAGGATTGTGCCTTGTGTGTTTTTAGAGATTCTTCTGACTTTTCCAGCTTTAAACAGTACTGTCAAATTGTAGGTGGTGCTGTTTCTCTTTGGCATTATGTTTCTGTTAAATAGTGTACATTCAGAAGAACGTGGCCTCACAAACCAACAGCATCTTATATCCATCTTGAAAAAAAAAATCTGCATTACATCTTAACTGATCTGGGATAACTAGTAAAATATTGTTGTTGTTGTTATGCAGTAACTTTCTCCTGTGTAGTTGCTCATGCTTACACAGTACACACTTCCATTATGTACTTAGCCTAAGTCTTAATATCTCAAAGCTATTACTTAAAAGAAAAAAAAAAATCAAGCTACAAGCCATAGCTGCTGCGATAAATAAGGAATTCCAAAGGAGGGTGCAGGAACCTTGTTAAAGTTAACATGTTTCAGACCTTCAAAATGCCATAACTTCTGGACACATTCCTTTTCCTCACATCCGTATGTGGTTCTAGTGATAGCATTGTTGTAGTTGTGATTGTTTAGGGTTTTTTTGTTTAAATATAACTCTTTCTTTCCCTTCTGCCCTGGCATTATTTGCATTATTCCCGCTGTTTTTACTTAAATTAATCACTTTGATAATTTTAACCGGACAATTCCTTTTCATGTACTTATGGCACTTCATGTGAAACAGTCCTGCCTTCATTTCCTGTTTATTTTTAGTTGCTAATTTTCAGACTTTTTCCATCCCCTTGGGTTTTTTAAAATCCTGTTTGGTACAAACCAGGGTGGTCCAACTGGCAGCCCAAGGAACAGTTCCATCTGGCCTGCTGCATTTGCCAAGGAGGAGCTAGGAAATGCCTGTAAGGGCACGCGCTGCCCTCACAAGCAAATGTTACCTATTGCTCAGATACATAACCCTACCTAAAGCCCAACTCTTGTGCCATGTCCACCCAGAAAAAGAGATTGGCACTAGACATCCTTTTTTTCCGAGCACAGCCAGGTGTCTAGAGGGGTTGGCTGTCCTTACCAAACAGTCTTCAAAGAGGATGCTACAAGTGTAAGGTAGCACCTGTCCCTAAAGATGCTGGGCCACTGGTTTTTTCCTGGGTAGATTGATGAATTAATAGACGGAGTGACAGGAAAACTGTGCTTAAGCCCAGGGACAGTGGAAGCTAATTACAATTTTAATATCAACTTTGACAAAGCTGGTGTTATTAATTACATGGTATCATTGCTGGCTTTGCATCTGAGTTCCATAAATGCCCTCTGTCAAGTGGCTATATCTTTTTCCCATACGCAGAATAAGCATAATGATAATAACCAAGCACCATGCACTGAAAGCACCATAAGAAAACCAAATACATTCTGTCAAGTTGTCAATATATTTTCAGAGGATTTTATTTGGCTGGTTTGCACTTTTTGTTGGAGGATATTTTACCTTCAGATGCCCGTGGGTGCCTCATTTGAAATCGGAGTGTCTGCCAAGATGCAGTTCCTCAGAAGAAATGATCTCAAAAGTTGAACCTATCCCACGTACTCCGTTGTGTTGTATCGTAATAGCCTTTCTGTAGCAAGATGAGCCCAACTAAGTGTGAGGTCTCACCAGGGTCTCATAAAACACCACCACGTCACATCTTTTGATGTGTATTACATTTTCATTAAAAATAATGTTTAGCAGGAATAGGGCAGGCTACAGCTTAGCAAAAGGTTCAAATCAGCAATCAGGAGCAATATACCCAAATGCGCTTACTGTTACCATATGTATTGTGTGATGACAGCAGAGCTCTGCTCGTTTTAGTATCCTTGGTCAATATTGAGTTATCAAATACACAGATAACACGTGGAGTTGTCTAAGAGCATATAGCAGAAAAAAACCCACCACGATACAAAACTCTGCTTTTATGGTAATGCCTTTTAGCATCCTGCTCACCTTCTAAATTTTAGAGGCACCAAATTAATGTTCTTAGCTTATAACCCCTTTCGTATTTGGAGAGTACAGTGGCACAACTGCTCTATTCACTCTTGTGTTCATTTATTTTAAAATAGTTCTTCTGTTTATTGTTCTGGGTCTTTTACTCTGGTCTGTAGTGTTCCCCATTATACTATGCATGTCCAATTTTGGTTAAAAACACCCTCATTTCTGATACAGATCATCTCCCCGGGGCTTTTGATTAATCTCCTTTGTTTTCTGTCTCCTCTTTGTCTGCTCCTTCTTACTATCTACTCTTCATGCTATCTATAGCAATGATGTTTTCCCAAATCTTTCTTTCCTTTTCCTTCTTTTTTCCTTTTGTACTCAGCTCTTTTTCATGCTGATTTACCCATCTTCCTTTGGTGTTCCTCCTCCCTCCCCAGTTTTATCTCCATATCCTTCAGTCTCTTTTCTTTCTACTGTGCTCACTTTGCTGCACTGTCCTACACTCCTTTTTGTTTTCCTTTCTCTTCTCTAGTGTTGTCTTACATCTGGGAGATGACTGATGATGACAGAAAAGGGGAAGGGAAGACAACAGCTGAAGGAATTAAGACATAGGCTAACTTTCAGAGAAAACTTTTGTTCAGGAATGCATAATTAAATGGAAGCATCAAACAGGAACAACAACAAAAAAGCCTGATTATTTATGGCCAATTATTTGATAGTGAAACTGAATTTTACTTGAAAATTACAGTCAGCAGTGTTATAGAAGATCTATATGACAGCATACTTAAAAATAGATTAAGTAGAGGCAAAACATTGTTACGGTTATGAAATTAAAAAGTTGTAGGGTACGCATCTCTGACAATGTTCATGGAGAAAGAAATGACACTGAAGGATGAGAGGCTAGTGAAAGAAATAAATAGAGAAATAGGATGAGGAAACTATACAGTCATACGTGAAGTATGAGAAGAGGGTGAATCAGAGGCAATAAAGACCTGCACTGAGGATTTGCAGCAGGTTGAAAAACAGAAGCGGCAGCACAGAACTGAGAACAAGCGGTCATTATTCTGTTACACAACATGGAAAAACCTGTAGCAGTGGAAATGGCAGCAGAACCAGCTTTTTGAGGGTACCAGACACACGATTCATTAAAGTAGCTTCAAGCAGGATGCAAAACTAAGACAAGTGCTGGGATGCCAATGGGATTGAAAGAGGATATGGTTCATACTGATGGAATTCTTCCCTGTTTGGATGGCAGAATGTGCTCAACGAGAGGAATTTAGGTCACAATTACCCATTGGACATTGGTTTGTTGAAATATTTACGTTTTTGTCTAGATTTTGCTGCTTATTCATGTTTTCTAACAGGAATTTATTCTCAGAGTTGTTAGCCTGATTTAGCAAAATCACAGCCCCAGGGAGAATCTAGCCAGTCACTGGCATAACTGGCGTAACAGTCCTGTGAAAATGTCACAAGGTTTTCAACTGTAATATGTGCAAGGACTCAATATTCAAAATAAAAGATCATTTTAGTAGCTCTGCCAGCAATTCTGAAATGCTACTCACTCCTCATTGGCTATCAAAGGTAACGCTTAGGTAGTGTCTATTACAACAGTATATTGCTTGCTGAAAACCTGATAGTAACACCTCTGAATCCTCTGTAGTTTCCCAGCACAGTGAGTAATTGAATAGCATAATCTTTGCGGCCAGAACTTTTTTCTACTTGAAAGTCATATTTCCTGGAAGTATTATGCTAGGAAATGGTATCACACACTGAAGTACTAGGAGCTCTGTTAAATTAAGGTGAAGGAAGCATAACCTTAACTAAAACATCAGCAAGGTATGTAACATTTTACAGAAATTAGGTTAGAGATGGCCAAGATGGCTTCACCAAGGGCAAAACTTCACCAGGGTCAAATAGCCTTCAATGGTAGAGTAACTGTATCAGTGGGCAAGGAAGGAGCTATCAGTGTCATCTATCTGGACCTCTGTTAGGCCTTTGACATGGTCCCCCAAAACATCATAAGCTCTAAATTGGAGAGATAGGGATTTGGTGGATAAGGAATTGGCTGGCTGCCTCCAGAGAGCTACAGTCAATGGCTCAATGTCCAGATGGAAACCAGCCATGGGTGGTGTCCCTTGAGGTGACCCTTCATAGTCTGTACTGGGACCAATACTGCTTAATGTCTTCATTAATGACATATAGGGGAATTGGGTGCCCCCTCGGCAAGCTTGTGGATGACACCAAGCTGAGAGGTGCAGCTGATAGGCTAGAGGGAAAGGATGCCCTCCAGAGGGACCTTGTCGTATGTGAGGTTTGGCCCATATGAACCTCATGAAGTCCAACAAAATCAAGTACAAGGTCCTGCCTCTGAGTTGGATCAGTCCCCGGTATCAGTACAGACTGGATGGTGAACTGATTGAGAGCAGTCCTGCAGAGTAGGACTTGGGGATACACATGGATGAGAATGAGACATGAGCTGGCAATGCGCTCTTGCAGCCCAGAAGGCTGCTTGTATCCTGGGCTGCATAGAGAGAAATGTGGCCAGCAGGTCGAGGGAGGTGACTCCCTCTACTGCCCTCTTGTGAGACCCCACCTGGAGTACTACATCCAGTTCTGGAATCCCTGGAGATTCCAGATATACAAGAAGGACACAGATCTGTTAGAGGGAGTCCAAAGGAGGGCCACAAAAATTATCAAAGGGCTGAAGCACCTCTCCTCTGAAGAAAGGAAGAAATTATTTACCATGAAGGTTGTGAGACACTGGAACAGGTTTTTTGGAGAAGTTGTGATGCCCTGTCCCTGGAAGCGTGCAAGGTTAGGCTGGTTGGGGCGCTGAGCAACCTGATCTAGTGAAAGATGTCCCTGTCCATGTCAAGGGGGTTGGACTACATCTTCTTTTAAAGGTCCCTTTGAACCTAAACCATTCTGCGATTCTATGAAAACTCAACTCAGACAGGTAGAAAAGAAGACAACATGAAACACCTATGCTTATCATGTCCATGGTGTTTACACATAAAGAACAAAGAAGAAGAAATGCTTTCTGTGCTAATTGTTTTCAACTGCTGTCTCAAAGAAGAGAAAAGAAATAATTTAAAATGTTCTTTCTTTTAAAAAAGCAAAGGAACATTTTATCTGGGAAAAGGTTGCGTATTACAGGTTCATTAGAGTAGTGTTATTTTAACATGTGAATGACTAATGTTTATAGCAGTTTAGAGATACTAAGGGGAAAAGAAGAGGCAGTACTGTACTTTCAGTGGTTACAGGCACTCGATCTCCAGTCTTGTCAGTAGCAGTGGGTGTAAATTGTCTCAATGTCTGGTTGAACCCTGTATATATGTCCTTTGTAATGTATACACCTAAACAATATTCTTGATGAGTTAATCTGTTCGAGTCAATAGCCACTTGACAGAAAAGAGAAAAACTTTCCTTATCTTCCAAGCCGTAAAGTGATGGGAGCAGGTAGGACAAAGAATGGTTACAAGCCCTTGGATTCCCATGCTGTTCTGTCCCCTTTCTGTTGCTGTGCTTTAGCTTCTCTTTGAGGGTATATAGGGAGTGAAAATTACTTCAGCATGACATTGTAATCCTTTTTACAGAGAAGACGAGCAAAATGTAGACTCGTCCTTTAGATTTGCCCTTTTTTTTTTACTATTGATTCTATTACATAGCCATAGTTGTAGGAAAGAAATGGAGGGGATTCTCTCCCCCAAGTGAAGCAAATGTTTTACTGAGCCAAATCTGAGATTTTGTCCTTTGTAAGGAAGCAGAGGGAATGTCTATTTATGGTATTTTGCAGCTGCACTGAGGGAAATATTCTCTTCAGATTATGTTGAGTGGCTCCATAGTATACAATGTTTGTGGTCCCTCAGTTGAGCCAAGAGCCATGTAAGCAACGTTTGCACACACTGGACCTTAAGAATCTGATCCTCAGAGATGACGATAGTCCTTCATAAGTTGAACATTCTGTGAATTCAGGACTCTTTGCAATAAGCAGAATTTACTCCTGTATGAATAACATGGATTATTAAATCAGTTGCTGGTTGTGCTTTTCAAGTGTAACTCCTGTGAGGAAATGCCATGGAATTGCAGCTCTCCGGAAGAGACAGAACTGTCATTCATACTCTGTCTCCAAAGTTACTCAAGGTGTAAGTCAAAAACTGTTGCAGTTCTATGTTCTGGTCCAGCAGATTGTAGTGGAGGGCAAAGTGTTAAGGGTTCCATCTGCTTCCTAAATAAATATGCAGAAAAGCAATACTATTTGAGGACACTATTCTCTTGGCTACTTCTGAACTGACGTGGGAGCTGGGGGTATTTTAGTCATTTTGAGTTCCTGTAGCCCCTACATCCTAGTTCTAACCATGCACCTGTTGTTTACAGGAATATCACTGAATTCTGGACAATAAGTTCAGTAAGTTAATTCAGGCATCTTTTATCTTCAAAGCCCTGTTGAGCAATAGGGTGTTTTGGCCCAGATGGAGCTGTGTCTGTCACTCAGAGCAAGCTTGTCTATCCGTATATGGTACTGTGTTGCTCCAGTTAAATATACCTCAATTGAGTTGACAACACAGCATAGCTTTGTGGTTGCATAATCAATGTTTTCCCCTTTTGCTTTGTTTGTGACCTCTAGCCAAACCCTGCTTTGAGTAACTCATTTCCATGTGCGATTTTCTATGTAGTTATTGCTGTATTAAACGAATTCCCTACGAGCAAGAAATAATTTATGAAATGAGCTGCCTTCTGTGCCCCCACAGAAATAGCTGTGTACTTGAAACACCAAGAGACCAAATCCCATTTTGTCAAAAATGCCTGATTCTCAGAACGTTTGAGACTTTAGGCCTGACTGCTCCTATGGTTTGGAGCTGCTTATAGAGCTTGAAGTGTGAAAAATAGAGCTCTTCTTGACTTTTGCTGCTGTTGTAAGAATTCAGCTCTTCGGGCAGACTTCAGAGGCAAAACAATTCCAATCAAGCAGCCTTCCATTGCATCGGTGAGACCTCGCTTCCTCTTCCCTCACCTTTCTCTTAACACAGTCTGCTCCTTCAAGGGCTATCGTGCTGGTCCTTCCCTCTGGACCTCCTCCTATTCAGCTCAACACAGACTTCTATATTCACTTTCAGAAGACCAGTCTTTGATTTTGCTTGGTCCTTCCAGGGCACTATCTGCTTTCAGGAGCAAATAAAGCAGAAATCTAATGACAACATCCTTATTCAAAGCCTAAGCCTTAATCATTCCCTGAACAGTGTACTTCCTGACTATTAAATGAAGTAGGGATTCAGGATATAATATAGTCATGTGGAAAAAAAAAAAAAAAAAAGCAGAACCATTATGCATGCAGGAAACACGTAAAGAATGCACAGGTGAACTTAATACTGATACATTCTAAATTTTGAATAAGACTTTGCAGCATGTATCATATTTTATCTCGATTTGCACGTACCATTCTGTCTTACAAGGTAGGATACAGTAAACAACATAAGAGCTTCCCGAAAACCAGAGTTGTCATTAGGTGGAGCTGCACAGACTGCTACAGGGACATTAAATAGAGGTTTTACAGACTCTTGCATGTCTCTAAACGAATCGTTTGGCAACAGCCATGAGCTATCATCTCACTTGTGGGTTGGCCACAACGTGGAGAAGATGCATGCAGTTTAGCAGGGACTTTCCCAACCATATACCTACAGCAGAGGAACCTTAAAAATTGAGAACTCTGTGTACTGTACCAGATTCTTGTGGGAAGTAGTTGTACTTAGTAGTACTAAGTTGTAATTAGCAGTACTAATTACTTCTTTGCAGACTTTTCCCACCGGTTTGCCCCTTCTGGTCTTATCCATTAGCATATCCCACACAGCCAGCAATATTTTCTGCTAGTCCTTTTTCTCCTGTCAAGTCTTCCCATCCACTTCTCACTCACTTTTTTTATGAGCGCTGGGTCTTCCAACCCAAGAGTTTCTTTCTCTGAGCTGTGCGTATAACAAGAGGAACATTGAAAACACAGGAAGACTGTTTGCCTCTTTTCTGTTCCAGTGCCCAGTGCCATAATTGTTTCTGGCAGCCATGAGGAGCTGTGGCAAGGAAAAGCTCTGTTCAGTTCTGGACGACAAAATGTGAAAACAGACTCTGTAAAGAATATTGCTTGGTACCCTCTAACAAGCTTTCACCAAGCACGTGCAAATGCTTGATTTTTGTCAGACGTTTATAGCTTGTCCAAACAGGGTGAGACCGCACAGTGGCAGTGAAAAGCATCCTGCCACAGTGTAAGTCCTTTCTTCAAAGAAGAAAGTTTGAAGAGTTCCTCAGTGAAACAGCTATAAGGGATTTTTAACATGAGCAGAAGTGTATAATTAAGCTTCATTATTGGTTCTTTTACAGAAATGGGGTTAAATCCATAAAATCAAAGTGTGTAATCACACGCAGGTTTAGAAGGCTCCTAGAGACAGCATTGTTTGCCTAACATTACAGAAAGTTCCAGATTCATCCATAGAACAGGAGTTTCTAGAAAAAAAACACCTTTTTTTTTTTTTTTTTTTCTGGGGGAGACAAAAATCAGTGGGAGTTTTTAACATGTGTCTGACTCTTTACATGAAATAAAGGTTGTCAGGCCAGCTCTCCATCTGGTGTAAAAGTAACACAGTTCCGCTAAATACTAGCTGACACTTGGTCTTATTTCAAGAAAGAAATCAAAAAGAAATGGCTTACCCTGCTGTTCAATAAACACAACTGTAAATTAATTCTTACATAGCAGTGGGACCGCTTTGCATTCCTTGAAAACTCTTTGGCGATTCGTAGCGTGGTCAGCTTCAGTATCTGCAGAGAATGTATTAGATCTTGAGTAAAAAGCCCCTCTTTCCTCAGGAGAGCCATGTAGCTCTTAAATGATTTGTTAATCCCTTCCATGGTTGGCGAGTGTTCTGAAAGCTATCTTTGATAGCTGGGTTTATTGAAGAATGGTACAAAAGAATTTCAGAGAGAACAGAAGAGCAAGTCCCTGCCTATCTGTTTACTAGCTGGGGAGAGTGAAAGGACACTTCACGATCTAGCATCTTCTGCTGGACATTTTGAAACCAAACCATCATTCAAGAAGAGACAACAAACAAGAGCCCTGCCTAACAGAGGCTGGAATGGCAAGACCTCGTCTTCTGTTTCTTCTGGGGACTGTACAGCATTACAGTAGCTCTGAAATGTATGAAGGGTGGGAAATGAAGGCTACTCAGCTCTTTACCATGTGGCCCTGTTCTCTGTTTTTTTTCTCACACTCATTTAAATTGCATGATGTTTATTATTGTCTTCTTTTGCTTGGACTGTTTCCTTTTCCCCAGAGTGCCATATTCTTTGCTCTCTAGACTCCAGGTTCAGGCAGCTCAGTGTGCAAATGGTTCAGGAAGTCATCTGAAAGCTATGTGCTCATTACTATCAAGTAAATTAGCTCACAGTTCATTCTCCAGACAATTTGGATAATCAAGTGCCTCCCTTTCTGAGGTCTTAAAGGAAAGACATCATTCTTGATTAATTAATAAGGTTACTTATTCTTTGTTTGATTTTGAGATAGCTTTAGTGAATTAAACGCTCGTGATTTGAAGAGAAATTTTAACTGTATGGAATTAAAGCCAGGTCCTGATGACTAGCAGCAGCAGCAGCAATCTGAGTTACTGATGTATACATTTAATATCTCCCTTGAGAGCAGGAAAGTTCTTCAAATGTTGAAACTGGCTTAAATGATTTAAATTCGTATGAGTGGTGAAAACTCTTTGGCTAATAATATTAGCCTAATTTCTTCACTTCCAATTTAATCTAGAATATTTGGAATAGTTGTTAGTAGTATGCTGATTTCTTTGAATATCATATTCAAGAGATGGTTTGCATCCTTATGTTCACACCATAGAACTGATTAGATTAATATTCTCAAGTTTCTTTGACTAAACATATTTGTACCAAGCAAATGATTATGTCTTTTGACAAACCTATTTCTGCTTGCTGCGGTAAGAGCAAGCAAAATGCCTGGCTACTTTTCCTCTTTGTTTCTATATAAGCTGTAGGGAGTGAGAAAATGATTCTTCTAAGTTTGGTTTGTTGTTTTTTTTTCTGGAATTGCTAATTCATGAACACTTTTAGTAGGAATGAAGAAGAAAGAAAAAAAAATGAATGTAAGATGAAAAATGAAGGGTGACTGGATTTCAAATCCCTGCTCTGACTTAAATAAAGGCACTGACAACAGTGCCTTTTTGCTGTTCTGGCATCTCTCTTCCTTGCTTTTATGTGAAAAAACGTTGAAACTTCTGGGGTTAATTCTAATGTGGCAAAGAAATTTTTTTGAGATTTCAAAGTTTCACAGGAAAGGAATTATTTACCACCCAGATACAATGTCAAGAAAAACCATGAAACAAAACAATTGGCAGCAGAAATCATTCTAAGTAGTTTTTTGTCCAGGTTTAAAATTTCAAGTTCTTACCCACAAATGCTCCATTTATTAATAAGAGGGTGCTTCTGATTGCTTTATAGAAAGTGTGCCCTTTAGTCTAATGATAATGGGGTCTTTAGGAATAAGACTGTATATTAGCTCTCATCTCTTTTTTTCCTTAGATCCATCTATTTTCTTTCTGCATGATTTGAAGACCTAATATCTCTATTTTCCAATATGAGTCGAACATTACTATCTATCTTCTTGCAAAGAGAAATCAGCAGTACTGTCTCACAGCCTTTTGATTCTGGTGGTTTTTATCTATTTCAAGTTCTGCAACAGGTTGTTTTAGGATTTCACTTCAAACTCTACATTACCCCTATCAATCCTCCTGGACTTTCTTCATATCCTCCTCCTTTAGCCAAGCAGAGATCAGGTCTTTCTGTTCTGTCATACAGTCAAGCCACAGAGCTGCAAATTTGCTTTACTATATGTATTGTAAGGAGGACTTCTACAGAATGTCTTCTTTCCCTGCTGTTTTCTTATACAGCCAAACTCAACTTTTCCTTGCTTTACAAATTGTTCAGCTTTCTTATGAACGCAATCATATTTGTTATTTTGCCTGATAAAATATGCTGAATTACACTGTTAAAGTGACACTACAAAACAAGAGACATGATCTTGTGTTTTACTGTTAAAAGAAAGAGCTGTGAGAAACCTGCCCCGGTTTTAATGCTGATAACCCAGTAATCACAGAATTGTTGAAGCTGGAATAGACCTCCGAGATCATCAAGTCCAGCCTATGACCCAACACGACAACACCTAGCTAGACCATGTCACTAAGTGCCACATCCAATCTTTCCTTAAACACCTCCAGGGATGGCGACTCCACCACCTCCCTGGGCAGTCCATTCCAGCGCCTAATGACCCTTTCCGTGAGGAAGTGCTTCCTGATATCCAACCTAAACCTCCCCTGGCGCAGCTTCAGGCCGTGCCCTCTTATCCTGTCACTAATTGCCTGGGAGAAGAGCCCGACTCCCACCTGTCTACAACCTCCTTTCAGGTAGTTGTAGAGAGTGATGAGGTCTCCCCTGAGTCTCCTCTTCTCCAGGCTGAACAACCCCAGTTCCCTTAGCCTCTCATAAGACTTTCCCTCCAGTCCCTTCACCAGCCTTGTTGCTCTCCTCTGGACCTGCTCCAGCACCTCAAGATCTGTCTTGAAGTGTGGGGCCCAGAACTGCACATAGTACTCGAGGTGAGGCCTCACCAATGCCGAGTACAGGGGGAGAATTACATCCCTACTCCTGCTGGCCACACTATTCCTGATACAAGCCAAGATCCCATTGCACTAGCATTAGGTACAGTAGGGGAAAAATAGTTCTTAGTGTGTTTATAAATCTTAATTGTGTATGTGATCCTGGTATCAGGACTGTGTATTAGGTATCTCCAAGGAAAAACGGAATCCATTTTCCAAGTTCATAGTAGCAGCAACATGGGAAGTGCTGCCAAATCAAGAAGTCTTGTTAAATTCAGGCAGGGCCAGAGATTTGTAAATATAACCTGCACATTCAGTATAATGTAGAGATACCTAAATACTTGTATAAATAAAAAAGTTTAACCACTGAAAGAAATCTTGCTAGGGAAACATGGACGTTTTCCAAAGAAGATAAACTGGTATGTTCCTCCATGGCCATAGAGCAGGGTGGCTTCTTGTAGCTGGCTTGAAGTGAGCTTGGACGTACATCTCTGCACTCCAGTCTTTTGTACAAATTTTTCTGTGATGTAAGTTAGTGGTGGCATATTGGTCTTAAGTGTTACTTTATTGCCATGTAAAAAATATCGCATTAGAAGATTGCCTTCAGAAAAGGTAAAGAAATGCTTCTAAAACAAAGCATAATTTATTGCATGATTTGATCAGCAGTCAGGAACACTTTAAAAACCAGAGTTAATCAGATGAAGAAACTGTTAGATAAAACAATTCTAATGAGTACCACTCAGACCAGGACACCCTCAAAAGGCGTAACTGGCAGAAAACTTCTGGTTTGCCAGATCTTAAACTTTTCAGTTATCAGAGAGAGGCAGAATCAAATCAGGTCCTGGGAAGGATGGCTTTAGACATTCAAAAGTTTTGAAGCTTTTGCTCTGTAAGTCAGTATTTTTCTGCTCGTTTTGTGTCTCTGAAAATATTATATGGTAGGGTCACTGGCTGGTAACTCCTTTGAGCACCATTTTTCATGTCTTATAATGTCATCCATGATTTATGTCACAGTCTTTAGTTAGCTACTTAAGGCTGCTTAGTACTAAAATGGCTTTTAATAAATACGACAAGAGACTATCACCTTCTGACAGGCAGCATGTGTCATTGAAATAAAGGCAGTCATACAATAAAAGACGAGTGCCACAGCTGAACAAGGAGCTTTTATGTTCTTTTTTTGTCGGACCCCTCCTGGTGTCGGGGGTAAGTTCAGTTTATTGCCTTAGTTTAGCTTTTGGTTTAGTGCTTAACTGAAATTTTCTGGCAGCGAGCTTGAATAGGGTCTCGGAAGGATAATCTTCCAGAAAACACAATAGAACAAATGTAGTCAAACATACACAAAATGTAGTAGACATAAATTGGTTTTGTACACTCTGTTGTAATGTTTGCATATGCAGGTACGTGTACAAATATAACTGCATGTACGAAACCTGATATTTATATGTGGATATTTATCTGTATGAAAAGAATTTGGGTATTGATCTGTATGAAAAGAATGCAATAATTTACTGTCAGATTAACATGAATCAGCAATAACTTCCCTGAAACCAGAGTAGTTTTGCAGTGTAAAGCAGTGTGAGAAGAGAATGAAAACTCTTGTGTATCAAGGGCATAGATCAAATTATAGTAAAATAAATCCCATGCACGCACAGGCACGTACACACACAATCTGTATGAAAAGAGCACTGTGTTGTCAAGTTTAATGGTCAAATAATAGAATTTAATACATTAGCATGACCTGTGCAGCTCGATTGGGGCTTTTACGTATGCAGAGTGTTTAATGACATGACCTGCCACATTTTGCTCGACAGTACTGAGAGCAGACATCACATAACGAGGCGTGACTTCGGGGGCTGTTCTTGCAGTCGTAGGCAAGCTGATAGCATTGCGTCTTACTCAAGTTGCTCCGTTCAACCTGTGACAAAATCAACTTGTCAGTTATGATCTTCTTTAGATGTAGCAGCCTTGAACTGAATTGTTCCCGTACTGTTTTAAACTGGATTGGATCTAGGTCTAGTTGCTGGCAAAGGTCAGGGAATGTGTTTGTTGCCCCCATGGAAATGTTGAGGAGGAGTTGCCTTTATGGAACGTAGAGGAGAAAAAGGCAAATGTATATAAATAAAATGAACGAATTGAGGCAAGAACAAGAGAGAGGTGGACAGTGGGGATAACAGAGCTGTGATAATAGATAGGGAGGAGGAAGGAGAAAAAGCCTGGGAGGTTTTGACAGAGTAAACTTGGTCCCTCCTATGTTTACATTTAATTATGAGATTACACTATTTTTCCACAGAATTCCTACCTCACGCAGGATGCACTTAATGAGCAGCTATTAAATATATTGCTTTGCCCTTATCATGCATGGCCCCAAGCGCTACTTATTGCAGACTTTTCAAACCCTTGTCCAAAGCAGAATTATTCATTTTTTTTCAGGGATTTTTGTAAGGCCTCTCTCATTCTTAACATTTTAAGTAGGGTTGCTCCAACAGCACTAGCTCCAATATTTCCTAACTTTGCAGTGCTAGAAATTGTAGTCTTAATATTCTTTAAAAGCTTTCATGCGTATAATCATACATAAGCATTCATATATATACAAAGCAGTGTGAGCAAATAAATTGATGTGTAAGCGTTGCTGAAGGACATAAAGCTGCTTAAAATTTTATTTTATAAGGACAGAAAGTTATTTGAAGTTGTGAAGAACTCCAGAAATGACTGGCAATAAAAGAAAGCAAAGATACTCCTTACTATTTTTAACCATTGTGTTACATCATGGAGTTCTGCAGCAGATTAGTCATCACATCAAAAGGCTGATCGAAATAATAGTGAAAAGGACTTGGCGGACTTTGAACGTACATGAGGTAATTCAGTAAGAGTGACAAATCACTTCTGGTGTTTTAAGGTGAAATGGAAAAACTACAGCCAGAATACCTGACTCTTTTCTGGTTTCTTTTTTTCAGATTCCTGATTGCAATATGCTACTATCAATCAGTGCAAGTTTTAGGTAGAGTAGAAGGATGTCAGTTACAGTAAAATAGTTTTGTGATTTTCAATATTTTAGGTGCTGTGGTCTAGAGGTCCATGGGAGGAATAACCAAGTCAAAGTTCTTGCTAGAATAACTAAGAATATGATATTTGAGAGAAGAAAACTAGTGATTTCTTAATCACATCAGTATATTGGGACAAAATTCTCCCTAGTAGTATATAATAGCCGAAAATAATCTTCAACATTCCTTGAGAAAATTCACTTTTCTTTTTCAACAGAGGTCTGCAATAACATTTTGCGGTGCTGACTTAAAATTATTGACTGACTAAAAGTGGTGGTCCAGAGCTGAGCTGAGCTGAGCTGCGGGTCATCAACAGCAGCCAGCAGAGAATCTGAGAAAATGCTCTGTGTTAAGCATGGTATAGTTAAGAGGAAAGGGATAAAAAAAAAATAAAAAAATTAATTTGAACCTATTTTCTTACTTTTCAAAGCAAAATGATTTCAACAGATATGAATAGTACATTTCTAGAAAATTACTGCTGTGTATCCTATAGTCAATTACATGACCTGGTATCTCCTTGTTTCACATATGGGCCATCTATTTATGTTTACCTGATAGGATCTTGAATGGGACTAAAAATTCTGGGAACGAATAAAGCAAACCATTTGAACAGCGAGGAGCTGGATGAAACTTGTTTATGAATATGTGAATTATTATTGAACTGATCAAAACAATAGGTATCCAATTAAAAAAAAACCCAAACCTGTATGTCTGCTATGTATATAGTAACAGTAACAATTATTTTTAAATAAGTGACTTGGCATAAGACAGGGATAAAATTTATTTAACATTTTCTTTGTGTGATGAAAGGGCCATCCTGGCATTTTTGTTTGGTAATTATTAATAAGAAGATACAAATGCTAATGTTTGTGAAGCAGAAAAAATAGCCGAGGAGCAAAAATTTATTTAAAAGGTCCCTTTTTCAGTAAGAGATCCTAAAGTAACAATGAATATAGAATAATAGGCATTCTACCAAAGGAGCGATACAGTGAACAAGTGATAAAGTTGTATGTTCCTATCTAATTAGTACAAATTCGCCTTCTCACATGAACAACTACTTAGTCGACTAGTTAGTATTCAGAGTGCTCTTTTGTTTGAATCAGTGTTTGCTCCCATTTTATTTATTATCCCCTTAATTGCAGAAGGTGGTGATCAGTACGTTCAGTAAGTTACATGTGATTTTAAGGCTGCAGTTTCACAATTGGTGTAAACCAGTTTAAGGCTATTCTGCTACTGTCCCACCACTTTTCTGCCCCAGGCAGTGGGTTATAATGCCTTTCTTCTCCTGGCACCCACATTCATGCAGCTGTGTAATTGGTTAGATCAGAGAGCTGATCTGCCTGGAAACTAATTAATTAATTTTGGTAGTTTTCAGCTGAATAGAGTCAATCCATCTGATCCCAGCAATCCAGTGCTGGTACAAAGGAGGGGCCAAGAGCTTAAGGAAATAGGGAGAACTTTCCCTTCTGGTGGCTACGTGGACGTGGATTGTGAAATAAACTTGTTGTGAAACTGTGCCTGAATTGTGATGAACAGCATGCTCTAGAGAGGATGGAGAAATAAAAAATGAACTAACAAGTTGTAAATGGGTACTGCATCATCAGTAGAAGTGCGTGTAGGAAACAGAAAATTCAGTTTTAAACTTTATAAACTGTATCATGGAGAGAGGAGGGAATATTTCCTCTCTGTGGACCTAATCCAGTTCTCTTGAAAGTCCACAGAAAAAATAGCGTGTTTTCAGTGTGAGATGCATCAGTTTCTCTTTGATGCTAACATGGTTCAAATTGAATGGCTAAAAGAAAAATAGTGAGAATTTTGCCAAGAAAAAAGATCTTCACTGAATATCTGTAAACCAATGAAACCGAAACTAGTAGCATAACATTTCATAGATATGGAGTGTAATGTGGCTTGCTGTTTGAAAAAGTATTTTTAAAGTTTATTTTATTTGGCTACTAGTGGTTGGAAAACTTATACAGTATTACTACTGTGTCCTGGTGAAATACATGCTGTAATTCTCTTAAATTGCAATTTCTGATACAAATGCTTAATTTACTTTTCACTGATCCTTAAGTTTAAAATTAGTCCCTTGGTCATAATTGAAAGTACTTCCTCAGATGAATGCATTATGAATGTTATCGTAAATAGTTAATTTCTACATTGAATGTAACTTTGTGGATGTAGGGAGATTATAGTATTTATCTATCCAGGAAAACTGCATCTTACTTCTAAACACCAAGTTTCCAGAAGCCGTGCAGAGTGCAGTAAAGAGACTAGGCTACGGAAACGTTTTAAAAGATGAGATTATATAGTTTCGGTATTGTTGGGTGAGTAATTTGTTTTCCTGGCAAAGATTCTTGAAATTACTATTAGCATTCTCTTTCTCATTTAGCTTGTTATGTAAAGGTCAGTAGCTAAGTCTTGCTTACCATGTCATCTGCCTTCTGTTCTCCTCTTTTCCTCAACCCTGTCTACCAAGGATGCACAGATAGCCCTCCAGAGTTAGATTTATAAAGTTCTCAGGCCTTCTAAGTTGCTTTTCTCACATTCATACGATTCCCTTCTGCCAACTTAGCCTTCTGTCCTCCACCCATCCCTGTTTTGATTCATTTCCCTCATGCCGCGTGCCTAAATATTGCCCAACCCATGTGGAAAGTCCTCAATTCTTGTCAAGACAGGGTCATGACTAGCCCACCCAGGAAGATCAGAACCAAGGCTCCCAAACTGGGAACAAGGCTTGCCCACCAGTATAAAAGCCATTATTCCCTCATCCTTGTCCAGACCTTTGCTGTTAGCAGACAGTTTGAGCAGAGGCACAGAAGGCATGTGTTAGAGAGATGGGATAGACTGGGAAGTAGCAACAGATTTTTCAGGGATACGAGGGGGACCGTGTGAGGGCCAAGTGGGGTGGTAAGGCTGGCTGTGAGACTGGATACATGAGCAACTAAACTGGGTTAGAGGTGTTAGCTCAGTGGGTGAACGGTGCAGGGACAAGCAGACTTGGTAAGTTAGCCAGTATGTTTTCCCTTAGTTGTGTCTGGTCATTTGGAAGAGCTGGGGAAACAAGCTTGGCAGAGGACCAGCAGGCCACCTACTCCAGCTTTCTCGGCCCCATGGGGGAGGCTTGAATTGAAAAGAATTACTGCGCAGACTGAGGCTATGCAGTGCTTAGTTGTGGAGCAGGGCCACCCTCAGTTCTGTGATGCCTTTGGCCACCTCCATCCAAGTCTTTGATGGCTGTTGCCCTTGGTCCACTGGTTTCTTTAACTGCACAGCCTCTCAGTTCATTGGCCAATCCGTGGCCTGTAGGATACTTGGAGAATTAAAAAAGCTAGTAAATGATAAGAGAAACAAATCGAGTTCCTTGGGGACTTGGGAAACTGAAATCTGGCCGAACAAGAATTTTCAGGAAAGGCAACATTTTGAGGATGGTATGGGCATGTAGCAGGACCTGAGTAAATGTTAGAAAACTCCATTAATCTCAGCTGTGCCTTCATCAGATGATAGCGAACATGTAGTATCAATGTCATTACCATCTCTGATACCGACCTCTGGTTTACATCCCTGTGTCCAGTTTCTGGGATCTGTGCACAATCTGTTTCCAGCCCAGCCTTGAGAGACGTTTGAGCCAAGGACAGTTCTCTAACAGCTGACGTCTTTGTTAGTGCTCTCCAGGCAGCAGAGGTTCCCAACTGCTCTGGTATCCTATTTGTCTGCTCTCAGGTAGCAAAAAAGTGTTATCATTTCTTAGGCCCATTTTTCTAAGTGGTAGCTTCTGTGGCTTATCCTGAACATAGTCTAAACAAATAATCCACCAGAACTATTCTTCACAGTAAGCTACTAAACCTACTGCTAAACCTGCTTTCCTGGAAATGAATGGGAGGAGGCAATGGTCGTGCTGGGGAGGCTGACCTTATTTATCAAATTAAATCTTTTTAGATTACATTAAACAGGCCAAAACTACACGGCTACCTGCACCCATGTTGTTTTGCAGGTATTTCTGTTGTTACTCGAGAGAGAAAGCATCCGTAACAAGGGAAATCTCCAGATTTATAGCCTCAGTCTTTTTCTTAAGCAATCTTCAATTCTGTGGTAGGAAGAGTCCTGTTTCTGGAGTCTACTCATCATGGTCGGCTAAATTTCTGGTTCAATGCCAGTTACCTCTTCCCAGTCAGGCTGTGCTGTTTACTCCTTTCTAGTGTACTGTGCCCTGTGGCACCTGGTCAAGTAGCCTAAATTCCTGTGAGACTTTTTGAAGTCTTTGAGCTTTGTGATGATTGCCATACGGTGTGTAATTAACTGGATCAGCTGGCCCTAAATATTTGGCTCTTCTACATGACTTTTGTGACCTGGAGTAATCAGCAAAGTGACTGATATCATGATATAGCTTCTTTGGCTATGAAGTGACTAATCTCAGTTTGCTGTCATGATTGAACAGAATGCTACAGAGACCTTCATTTTGGTCATCTTATCATTGGTGTTTGTGGAGGACGTTTTTAAGAGTTTCTGTATTAGGAAGTTTATTTCAAGAAACCTTGTAGGAGACTGGCTCTATGTACACCAGAGACTTGCTTGTTTCCTCTCAGAGCTCACTGCCTAATACGCCTGTTCATATGGAATTACTACAGGGAACGAACAGCAGAAACCAGAGGAAGACAAGGATGTGTATCAAAATGTGCATTGTACAGATTTAAAGAAGGGCTAGGGAGAAGAAAGAGTGTCCATGGCTCTGTTCAGAAGTGGTCTATGACTCTCTGAGTTGACTCATGAAACAGCCTGGGAATCAGACTCTTGTGCTGATTCATCTTGGAGCTGGAAGAGTGGGAAATAAATTGTGGGTGGAGAAAACAAGGTAGTTCAGAGAAGGCCTATTGTCTTACCTTGAAAGGCTGTCTAGGTACATAAATCAGTATTCTGTTCAAACAGGTTATGCAAATCATCTTGAATCTTCAAATGCTAACTGTGTGATTAGAATGCAGGATACTTTTCCATTATGGCATTTTAGGCACAGTGACCTAAGACACAGGACAGCCCATTACCTCTCCTGTATAACAAGCAGTTGTAACTGGTTTGATGCAGTCTGGGATGTCGATGCAGGTACTTGACAGAGTTCATAGTGGCAGTGCTCTTATTCTAGGCTATACATGTAAAGTGTAGTGAGAGAGGTAGAGAGAGAGTTGTTCCTACCTGCTTCCCTAACACTCTTATCATCAAGAGGGAGAATGTGGTTGCATTCAGCAGAATTTGTGTGTCGTGCAAAGCAACTATCTTAAAACATGGACACGTATTTAGAGAAAATGTTTTGTAGCACATTCAACAGCTAATGTGACAATGTCTGGTAGAACAGGATACATGAAAGGTGAAAATATCAAAGAGAAAATAAAAAGCTTCTTAGGAGCCTACAGAATAAATTTCCATAGGAATTAGAAGAAATCCTCTTCCTTCGGTCTACTCATGACAGAGTATAAGTGAAAGGGAAAAAACCAATTCTGAATGCACAGGGGCTGGAANTCTGCTCTAGGGTCCTGCTCTGGCAGGGGAGGTTGGACTCGATGATCTTCCGAGGTCCCTTCCAGCCCCTAATCTATGATTCCATGAGATGACCTTGTCACTCTGCCCACTGTTAATATCTCCTGCCACACAGTGCAGCAGTGCTGGTAGGACCTGAAATGAGAAGAAAACTCACAATAGCCATTCATGACTGGCTCATCCCTGTTAAATGCTGGAACAGAAATACTTGTGGAGTGAAAGCTAAGGCACTTGACCAGTGCTTCTGGCACACTCACTGAAAGTACCAACAGAATGTTGCTCTCCGTTGCAGTTATCTGTAGTATATTTGGATTTATTTTTTTTTTCCTGCCTCTGATGTATTTATCCTACAATTGAACATCCCATATGGTTTATTTGGAACTGGGACATGAAAATATTTTAGGTATTATACTGCTCTCAGTTAAGCTGATGAGTGGCAAAACTGACCTCAGTCCTATTAGGCTGGGCTCTGCGATGGGAACTAAGCACTGTAAAGGGCTGATTTTGTTCAGAATTAGTTTTGAGACACAAATGTAACATCTTCCATTCTTTGGCCAATGACCTTCTCTGTTTATATCATAGGACAAACTGATACTGTTTTAATTTTATCTGGAAAAGTAATTCTTGTTTCCTCTGACTGATGGAAATTGCTGCTTGTAATGTCATGCGATTATTAATTACTAGTGTACCTGATGAGACAACATTTCTCCAGTGCTTGGGAGCTTGATGTATAGTCGTGTCAAATAGGAAGTAATACTTCTTGAAGCCGTTTCTCTATTCTAAACTAGCAGAACTGATTACCTTGAGTAAGGCACTTGCTAAAGCAACAGATTACAACATCAGAAAAAAACCAGAGTTTTTAATCATTTACTCTCAATCTTTATGTTATGATTTTTGAGTAAATTGGAGTGACAGAAAATGACTTACAATTTGTTTTTCTTTCGTTTCATTAAGAATGCTCTTTCGGTGTGAATGTTAAAATCTGTAATACTTGCTTACAGAAAGAGTATTATCTGATAAGCCAAATTATTTAGGATAGTTGGAGACACTATTTCAATTGACAAAAATTAAGACACATGTTTATTTGGTTGCAATATAAACAAATGGGCTTATTGCTCTACAAACAGTGGCAAGACATAAACTGATGATACCATGTCTTTGACATCAGTAAATGCTGCATTTCTATTTTAGTCCTGTCCCTGAAAACTTGCCATTACTTTCTAGGACATTGGCATTTAAACATGAAGGATGTGATATCTTTGAAATAAAACACGTACTTTTGTGGATGGCAAGTTGAAAGCGAAATCAGTTGTTTCCATGAATGGTGACATTCGGCAGCGTAATTATCTGATTGCACTTAAATGGTTTTAGTCTTTAGTCCAAACAGGAGCATTTGTACCCAGATGTTTCCAGTATGCAACACGGTGCTAACTTCAACAAGTTTAATCTAAAAGTGTTAAGAATAAAAAAAGAGAAGATTTTGATCACCATAACCTTGATCACGTTGTCAGGCCTCCTACTGAAACCAATGTAATTGTTCAAAGGAAGCAGAATAGTAAAGCTATAGAATTAAATTGCTTTATTGCAAAGAATGAAGGGATGTCATCACAGAACAGAAATGGCCACTTTGAGTTTTTATGTTCTGTGACCTACATGGGAATCCCTGTTACTTTTGAAAGTCACCTCTCGATGCCTACAAATGTAGTTATGCAGGAGACTGAAATTGCTTCCCCCCTTCCCCATGGTGTACAATTGTTCCAGCAAGCAGAGTATTTAAGGTATGAATTGATAGCCAGAGACACGGCTGCCAAAAAGCAAATATATTTTATGACCAAAGTATGTACATACACAACATATGTGTGTGTATATCTTCAAACGTATTTCTGCAACTCTGCTGAGTGTTTTCTGTGATCTGCTAGAGCTATGAACCAGCTATATATGGCCATAGGAATGACTCTTTGTGTAAATTATAGTTTTGGATGCTATTGTCTTAGCCTCTTTGTATCTGCTAGCATTTTTGGAGCTGTCTATGAGGGAGCTAGGAATAGTTTTCTGAAAGTGCTGAACATCTGTAATTCATACTAGAAAAGTTGGCCCAAAAGAATGTACAAACTCTGAGCTCAAATAGAAGTATACATGCAACTTCAAACATTCAAATAAAATATATATACAGACCTACCAGAGTAGATGAAGGGTAGACTTCAGCAGCACATATTATATATATCAAAACATGGAAGAAATCCAGTGGCCAGTTGTGTTCTCTGTTTTGGGGAAGAAGTGACTTGACTATTTCGTAAAGAAGGACAAATTTATATTTTAAGATTAATTTCCTGCACCAAATGGTTGCAGGTTACGAGTGAGACTCATTTACAAATTTAATGGCTGAGATCATGAAACGTGTTTACTTGACATAAGAAGCGGTATTAGTGCGTCCCAACTTTACTACTACACTTGCAATACAACTGTGAATGGAGAGGCCAATCAAATGTAGTTTTTATTGCACTGAGATTTTCCGATGAGAGGAAAACATCCAATGAATTTGTAAATATTGTACTGGAAGAAAATTGGGAGGGTTACTTTTGATATCTACCTCTATGACAAGTACGAAATAAATAAGGTATTCAGAATCATAGAATCATAGAATGCCTTGGGTTGGAAGGGACCTCTAAAAGTCATCTAGTCCAACCTCCCTGCAATGAGCAGCGACAGACATCACAACTCACGTGAAACCCCTCACGTTCGCTCAAAACCATTTCCATGAAATGTAGTGTTGCATTTTAAGATAAGCTGAAAAAATCTTGTAGTTTTCATTTGCATTTAAACAGTAAAACATATTTCCTATATTCTAATATCTTAGATTTTCCAGTTTGATTCGTCATGCTTGTTCTTTTCCTGGTGATACTTGACTGAAAAAAGTTTTAATGGTTTGTTCTTGTTGTATTTACATTAATGATTTGAATGTTTTATAGTATCCTGTAATAGCTTATTTTTGAAAAAACCCTCATATTAACTCAGAAGTATCATTGAAATAATTTATGTTAGAAGAAAAATTAAAGGAGGTGTCAGCTGTACAATTTCTTATAGCTACATTTAAAGATTTTTTTTATAGACTGTTGGAAATACAGTACTAAACACATAAACAATTAATAAAATGTAGAACATACCAAGAACGCACATCAGTGAAACTCTGGAAAATGTTAGAATGAATTATTTCTGTGCAGCTTGGTGTGGCTTTTGCTTTGGAAATCAAGCATCAGTTTTCTAGTTTTGACTGAAATAAGGACCACCCTGAAGCCAAGCTTAATTGAAATAAATCCCTTAGGAGGCTCTATTTATCACTTTGTTATAAATTTGGCAACTAAAAAGACATAACAAAATATGCAAATTAGAGATGAAATAACTTTTACATTAAGACAAACACTTAGTTTTGGGTATTGAATTCATCCCTGACAACTGATTCTTTAGGGAGACAGAAAATGAGTTAAAAATAGTTCTGAAAAATTGTCTAGCCTTAACCAGGATACATGGTACTAGGAGTTGCGGGGCTTTACTACACCACTTTAGTCATTTTTTCATAATGAAACACTTCTGGAGAGACATAATATAATGAGAAGCCTATATCTATTAATATTTACCAACATGCATAACTCTCTTCATCTGTTTCCTTGTGTTGACAAAGGAGATAGATACTCTATGAATAATTATCTTGTAAGGAAAAAAAAAATCATGACCTCAGCATGGTTAGTATCAGCTATTAAGAAGAGTTTTGAAACACTGAGCCAATCACTGTCAGGCAGTCTTTAGATTACCAATTGATATGGAGTGTGATGTTAATCTCTGTTGGAATGCCTTTATAATGAATAATTGGATTTTGGAACTGAAGGAAAATGTTATTAAAAGTATGATAACACTCTGACTAAACATCAAGGCAATGTTGGTAATAAATCATTCCAGCTTTTGTGTCAGTATATCTGATGGATGACCACTGTAGGAAAAGGGTTCTTGCTGTTGCTGATACATACTGTTGGCTTTAGAGGCAAGTTGTGAAAGCATTACCCATTAGTAGGAAAATGTTTTTTAAAATGAAAATGTACATTTTGTTTCCTTGTGTCAGCACGATTTGGTAAATCTAAATATCTTTTACTGATCATATACGCATTTTGTATTTGGCTTTGGTCATATCAGGGAGATGAAACAAGGTTTTCCTCCTCTTCAATATAAAACAGTAATAGGTAACTTGAAAGAATACAGGCAAGTGAGGAAATGCTCTGATCTTGTTGTTCTGATCATCAGAAAGGTCCCAAAGATGCAGAAATTCTTGTCCTTCATAGCTCAGTAGCAAGAGAAAATGCCACATCCACGCTGCTTTCAGCTTGTGATGTGGACTTAGTGCAATTTTTTCCTTTCCGGACTCATCTTTCACAACTGTATCGCTGTTGGTGACAGCATTCTTTCCTGTTATCTGACAGTTAATGGTTAGAATAATTTTCCTTTGTTTCTCCACCAACCGCTTTTCAAAAACATGTGTGAAATATTTAAACGGGTGGTCCATGTAAAAGCACTTAAGGTAGGTATTTCAGAGTGCTTTGGGTGTTTCTTGGCTCTGGCTGGGCGCTGTGTTTTTCTCCTGGTGCTCTGTTTTATATTGTCCTATTTTTCACAAAGTTATTTTTAATATGTACCTGCGCATTTGTTTGCTTGCAAAGCACAAGTTGTACTTAGTTTTGATCTATTGACCACATGCTTACCAAGTGAAAAACAGAGCCTGCATATGATCACTCTTATAAACTATTAAAGGGATTTAGTAGCTCAGGAAGTAAGAAAAATAAAAATTGGAAGAAACAAAGAAAATGAGTTGTATTTGCGTGATTGCTAGAAACATATCTGATACAAGTGCTGTATAAATATCATCGATGGAATACCTTCTGAAGTGCCAGCCACAGTAAAAATAGTCATAGGAACATGCTGCTTCGACAGATACTGTCATGGTCGAGATGGTGATGGTTCTGGGTGTGAAGAATGTTAACAGAAAACGTTCTGGGCCTACAAAGTGACAAGCTCCTGCTTACTTGTCAAAGACAGATGGATAGACAATAGTGGCCAGCTTTACAACTTTCCTGAGAGGCGTATATGGCGTGGTTTAGGAGTTTGATTTAGAAAACTCCCTTGAATTCAGTGATTAATACATTCAGTACGTGAACCATTCGATGTTAACACTCTAGTGGCTTCACGTTGAAGTACAGGACTATGTAATTCCGAACCACCTTACAGAAAGAAATAGCAATTGCAGTTGATCAGACATTGTTTTGGAGAAAGACTTGATATAAGGAGGTTCTACTGCTAGGGACAGGTTATTGTAAGCATAATGCATCTCCTGAGATGTGTGGTGAATAGTATGATGAGATGGCAGGTGTTTTACAGCCTACTCTTACAACAGCTTGCAGTCATAATTTTTATGGTATTTCATGGCCTTAATAAAATGGCAGGATTAAGCTCTTTTATGCTTTTCATTTCTTTCCACATTTTAAAAGTACTACACATAGTAATATGTTAAAAATAACTCACCCGAACAGAATCAGCCCCATAAGTTAAAATTCTGTGCAATGCAATAATTATCCTAACTCTTGTCTATTTTTAATGTGTAAAAAGCATGAGAACTGGTATTTATTTATTCTTACGTGTAAACTTAAGCTTGGGAAAAGAAGTTAGAATCGTATTCTTTAAAAATTGTACCAAGGTTTATGTTCACTGAAATTACAGGAGCATTTTCAAGGAAGTCATTAGTTTTCAGAATTTGCAGTTGGTTCATCCCTGGAGTACCCTACATATATCACTTTATATTCTAGTGACAAAAAAATATTTGGTAATTTATATCAGCAGTAAGTTAAGTTCCTATATATTTGAAATTCCTTGACTGACAGCTATTGTCCAGGTAAACCAAGCAAAGGTGTGGGGGTGAGCTCTAGCCGAGTTAAAACAAGAAGTCAGTTTATATTTGTGAACTTTGATCATTGTCTTCCACTCTTACAATTCCACTAGAACTTTATTAAAGCGCAGACCTAGAAATAAAACTTAAAGCTATTTAATTAATCCATTTCTTACCAGCCTCTTAAGGATATTCATTGCCAATAGCAAGATAGTGAGATTAGTCAGATCAAACAAATCCTGAAACACAGTCTTGCTACAGTTCAACGGAGTGAAAACCACCACAGAGGTAGACAATGATTCTTAGGGGGAGAATGCAACTTAAAAAATGATGAGAAAGCCTGAAGTGTTTCTACATATTACACCATGTAGCATATAGTATTGTTCAACTTCATGTTTCTGATTCAGCTGAGCTCACGGAGTTCGGACTTGCATGATCAGACCAGGAAGAGTGCATCTGTATCTTACAGAAACAGAACATAAAAGCAAGTAGTTTATATTAATATATATGAGAATTAGTTGAAAAAAGTTCTATACCTCCATACATAGCCACCAGCACTTGATACTCTGCAGCAGGAAGTTCCACAGGATTTTGTTCATTTCATGTGATTTTAAAACTTCACCTTGGTAGACTATTTTCATATTTTACTGTTTGTGTTTTGTTTGGTTTTTTTTTTGATAAAGCAAATGGAATCACAGACTGAGAAATATTGCTTTAGAAAAGTCATTAAATGTTGGATCCATGTCAGTTGGATCTGTGTTAACAGACATATTTATTGGGAAGCAATTACATGAACAATCCCATTATTTATTATTTCTGCATCTTTAAAATGCTGACTAGCCTGCAAGCTGCCTTCTTGGAAACCTTAATTATACAGCAGTTCAGTCTGTTTATAACATGTTTTCAATTTTCACTACATATTCTACTGTCAGAAAATCATCTGACATTTGGTTTTATGGAAATATTTAAATTGTAACAGCAAGCTACTGCACTGGAACTCTGGCTTTTGAAGACAAGGATGGGCTGGTGAAATTGTTCTCTTGTAAGTGGGACATTCAAAAGAATTCCCAATTGGTTTCCATAACGGATGAGTTAAGTCAATGCGGAGAGCATCTGAAATTCCACTGTATTCCAGCAGCATTTATAAAACGGAAGCAACATACAAAAATGCAGTTGAGAATTGTTCAAATATTGATCAAAATTGATGTTTTCATTTATTTATCCAGAACTTAAATGTATCTTTATGACTCAGAATTTATTAAACTATTCTTGATGCTTCAACATAGCTGCTTTTCAAGTATGTGTTATCAGATCAATCATTGATTGCATTTTTTTATATTTATATTTAGAAGGCTAATTTTTACTCACACTAAATTTCAATGGAAACACCTAGGAAAGTTTTTACTTTATATTGCAAACTGAACTGTGTTTCNTATATTTATATTTAGAAGGCTAATTTTTACATTTTTATTGCAAACTGAACTGTGTTTTATAATCATGTGTGGTTTCTTTCAAACTTCTTGATAGTTAATAAATAAGCATGTGTACCAACAGCATGCAATATTGACAATGACATTAAAATAAGGTACCTGTAGAGCGGGGCCAGGCTTGAGTACTCCCCTGAAATACCATCTGCGTTCTGCCACTGTTGAAAATGGAACAGTGGGCCAGGTGGACCATTCTCTGAGCCAGTAAGGCATTTATTTTCTTACAGCTCGCTTTTCTTAACTAGGTGTGAAGTTTCTATAAGCAAAACCTTTAGCTTTTGCTACTACTGGCAGTGTGTAATGCCCATCACCGTTTGAATTTTCCCTTCTGAAATCTTCTGAGGATACGCTCTGTTCAAGTCTAGAATTGCCTTAGTCTTGACTGTCCTAAACAAACAGCCACCTTTCTCATGCTACCATCCCAGCAGGATCTATAAAGCAGGCGTTACTCTCTCTGTCCTGCCTGCCTGGCCTGAGAACTGACACAGTCACTGGCATGGTATGGCTGGAATCGTTTCCTTCTTACATTGCCCATACTCTATTGGATTGTAGAAGCGTTTTTTCTCACTTTAATAGTTAATTGTTAATACAAGGTGGAACAGCTTCCATGCAAAAGAGATGACAAATACTCAGACTTTAAAGACTAGTCGTTAAAAAATCTTTTGGGATGTAGATGCATGGGGAGAGAGAGGGAGAAAGGACTGAAAGAGGGATGCTTTTTCTGTCTTTATGACGTTTGTCAAAGTGTTTCTTTTATTCCAAAGAGATTCTGAATAGGAACATTTATTCCAGCATTTGTATCTATGGCCTAGGGCTACAGTCTCCAGTCCTTTCCGTTACTGCTTGGAAAGCGTTGAATATTGTTGACCTGGTGTTAAATAAGCAGTAAGTTAGACATTTCTCAAAAGCTGATTTGGTGTATACTTCAGAAAGTCACTGGAGAGTCTCACTTAGTTACCTGAATGATCAGATTTTGACTCTCAGGATAATTCATATAAATAACTTCCACCTTATCTCTTTCTAAGTGACTTTTCAGTGCCATCCAAAGAGCAAGAGCAAGCTGACCAGTGCATTTCCTGAGTGTCCCTTGGTCCCTATTTCATCGCATAACTAGAAATATATCCAAAATAATAATTTGACTTAGAATCCTTTCTGGCCCATTGCCAAAAAGGGATGCCAGGAATGAACTTTGTCTAGCTGAACTCTGTGTAAGAGATGCAGGTGAAAATTTGTGCATTCAGATCTATAGGTGCATTGGGTTTGCGTTGCAAGGTTTTGGAGCGGGGTGTGGTGGCTACAGGGTTGGCTTTTGTGAGAAGCTCCTAGAAGCTTCTCCAGTGTCCAATAGAGGCAATGCCAGCTGGCTCCAAGACGGACCATGGCCAAGGCTGAGCCCATAAGAAATGGTGGTAGTGCCTCTGTGATAACATATTTAAGAAGAGGAAAAAAACTGTGCAAGAAAACTATAGTCAGGAGAGAGAAATGAGAAGATGCAAGAGCAACAACTCTGCAGTCACCAAGGTCAGTGAAGAAGGAGGGGGAGGAGACAGTCCAGGCACCAGAGCAGAGATTCCCCTGCAGCCTGGGACGAAGACCATGGTGAGGCAGGCTGGCCCCATGCAGACCACGGAGGTCACCACGCTGGAGCAGGTGGATGTCTGAAGGAGGCTGGGACCCCATGGGAAGCCTGTGTTGGAGCAGGGCTTAAATCTATGAACTTCCCATGGCTGAAACATGCCTTTTTCTTGCAAAAAACATCACACGCCATTTTTTCCCATGTTTAAGACAAATACTTATATGAAGAGAGGTAGAGACAGGGCTGAACTGAAGTTGCAGTGAAAATCACATGTTCGTTATACTAAAATATTTTTAGAAATACTGTCTTCTTTCAAGAGATGTTTTAAGACTTTTCCAGTTTCTAACTTTTTCAAGTAATAAATTTGGATATCATCTACAGAAAAGAGGCTTTGACAGTTACTTTAATATAATAGATTATAGCCAATTTCTTGTCACACTTTTTCAGACATCAGATTCATTCTCAGTAAAAATTCTATCTTTATGGAATGTCTAGGAATCTCAGATATCTGGAAATCAGGAAGTTAATTCAGATGGTTCTGTGTGATCTCAGAAGAGTGCAAGTTTTCAATGTTGTAATTCTGATATTTAGGGTTTTTTTCAGTATCAGGTTTTAAGCGTTTGTTTTTAACATTGTAGAAAGCTTACCCATGGTAAAAAAATGCTAACAAGGCTATTATTTAAAAAGAAGTAACATATTCATTTGGTTAGTTTCAACTAATGAAAATCTTACTATTAAAACAAAGCTGTTTGTAAGATAACATAACTCAAAGCAATACTAGGCCAGGGATGTCAGTTCAGCTCTTTAGAGCACGAAAAATTCAACTACTGGGTTTATTTATTACTAGCTTTCTAAGTTATGTATTTTCTGTTCTAACAATAAGTACTGTTAAAGTGCTGTGATTCTGGGGAGGGAGGCTAAAGCTATTGCTATCCCTTATAACAAAAGAATTGGAACCCTGTTTGCAGTGCTAGACCTTAATGCAACTTTAATTCAGTTTCTAGCGGTGCCTCAGTGGGGAAGAGGTAGCCAAAGCGGTAGAGGAAGAGCACTTCTCCGCTAGTCCAAGATATAATCAGAATATGCACTCACGATATCTAACAGGAAGCTGATTTCTGCTAATGCCGTTGTTTTTCCAGGGCACTGAAGAAATAGTACGCAATTTTCACGTATAAAATCTATGGTCTGAACCAATAGCAAAGTAAGTCCCCTAATGCAGAGCTTTTGCAGTTAGAAAGCCATATTCAGCTTCCCCCTGCAAAGGGCTGGGATTGCATCCCTTTAGATAACAGCTGATTTGGATTTCATCAGCACTGTAAACAGATGGTGTTCCTCATATCCACTTATTGAACTATATCTACAAAAGCAGAGGGTTTAGTTGTGACCAAGCTCCAGGTTTGATTTTGCCTGTTTGCATCCCCTTTTTAGTTGCAGTTAAGTTTGGTTCTTTACTTCGCTTCTTGTCTAAACTTTAGAAGGGCTTCTGAAGCTAACCACTGTTTAACAGTTGCCACATTTCCTCCCACAGGCAGTTGTGTTTCACTTGTGGTTTAAGTAATCCATAACATGTTATTGGTTACGATGAGTTTGTCAAAGCATTAGTACTTCTTTGAGTTACTAATATCATTGAGAGACAAAGAAAATCTCATTCATTTCCAGAACTGAGTACTACTGGCATAGAAACTCACTAAATGCTAGTAGTTTTTCTGTGGGAAGGGACTATTAAAAGAGAAGGATAGAGAAAAAGAAATATTGTTCTGGAACGAGATCCCATACTGTGTCACTGCTCTGGTATACCATGAGAGAGAAACAGCTAAAATACAGCGGCTGGGATTTTTTTGGAAAACTTCTGGCCACAATAAATTTGGATTTGGAACTGAAAAAAAGAGATGGAAGGAGAAGACATACATCCTAATATTGAAGGAGAACTTGTTTGTACCTAACATATTGGAGAAATTGTTTGAGAATAGTTCATTCTAGTGAAAATATTACTTTTGTAACACTGCCAAGATCGGTGTTTTCTCATTGATGAATCAGAGTTCTTTGCTCATTTGTGGTTGCTTTCTTCTCACCCTCTTTCTTTTCCTACTGTCTTTGTACAGCAAAAAGCCATCAAACAGTTGCCTAGCTAAGCACTTGCTCAAGTATCGGTTGTGAGGCATCTATGGAACAAGTTAGCTGGGCCTCACCCATTTACACAAAAGCACTGATGTGCTCTTCTAGTTTGTGCAGTCCCCACAACTCTTCAACTTTCTGCACACACGCTAGGGTTCTTTTGCAGTTCTTTATCTCTACTGCAGAAGAACTTGTGTCTTCTGGTAAGAAGTGCGACAAAGGTGTTGAAAGGCTGCCCTTTACTGCAGATGTGGGGGGTCCAGCACAAGCAAAAACACAGTGTGGGCTTTAATTCCTGCCACCAACTGCAAATGAAGTCTGAGCTCAAAGAGCAAATGAGTGTATGCTTTTAAGATCTAGAGGAACTGGGAAGAAAATACAGAAGACTATATAGGTAGCAGAAGTGTAGGCGTCTCTCTGTTAGAAACAACTGTGTAATGACTAAATGTCCATATAGGTCGGTCACTACATGTACCCAGGGTTTCCTTTTCTGAGATGGTTTTACTGGTTCTAATTCTGGCTGTATGAAGCCTGGAGACTCTTGATGATTACATAGCTGTGGATGTTCAGTGCAGAAGAATATTGGCCATTTCATTATAACAAATCCAAGTAAAACAAAATGATAGTTGAGGAAGGAAAGACAGAAAGGGAAAGGAAGGTATTATTCCTTACCACAAAATGTTCCTCACTTTCTCTTCATCCTGTAAGCAAATTAACAGAGTAGGTCATTTATGCATGTGGGCCTGTGCAGGAAAGTTACTGAAGCACTGACACAGAAGGAAATCGTACAAGATATTGTACCTGGCTCCAGCAAAATTTGAGTGTGTGGGTGGCAAGAAGCTTAGTTCCATGTGCTTTCCACCCCACAGGCAGCTCCACAACTTCCTGTTGTGGAGGCTTCTCCTCTTTCCTATGTGGCTTTGTGCAGTAGCCTTTCCCTCGGTTGACGTATTTGCAGCCTGTGTACAGTACGTAGCCTTGTGCGGTTTGCTCATCCAGAAAGGCTGCATATAAATTTGACTTCTGAATTCTGTAGGCTGGTGTTGTGAAGAATTATCTCAACTAAGAATAATTTTTCATTAGTTAAACAGGAGATGACATAGTGCATAATTTTTTTTCCAGACTTTTCAGTATGTCCCATTCAGGAATCAGGACCAAAGACAATGTTATTTTAGTTCTTTTTGGAATATATTTACTCGCTCCCAGTGTGTTCTGTCCTTCTTAAAGTGACACATGTTTACTCAAAAAGGAGTATACCAATCACTATAATTGTACATTTTCTGCTTTAATATGAAGTCTTTTCTGGCAGCCTGAAAGAAAATTCTAAGACTGAAATCTGAACTCACAGTCAAAGCAGTAAGTCCAGGCTTTAATGATTTGCAGGCAGAATTATATACCTATTCCCTTTGCTTGTGAGTTTTTGAACTAAAGGTAAACGTGAGGGCAAGCTATATCTTGTTGAAACATAGACAAGAGTGACTGAATCATTACATTTATTCCTTTTTTGAATCCTCTTGATTCATTAAGAGAGAAAACAGCAGAATGAATGACAGTGTAGGTCGGAGCCAAAATTTCCATCTTCGTCGTCAATCACATCTAGATAACAAGGTAAATGTTTTGGGGTTGAATGACGGTTAAGGAGTAGCCAGGGTGAATAAGTAGCTCAGTGTAATGACCATGTAAGTAATTTTTTTAAGGACTGGAAGTCTAAGTGTTTTGACCACTAAAATGAAGAGGTACGGAAGACTGTTTGATGTCATAGGACATGGATAAAGAGGATGGGGGAGGCTTACAACATTTTATGTTGGAAATATTTATCTTTACCTGTCAGTCATCATCAACAGGCATTCAGAACCTATTGACACAGCAGTATTAAAGTTGTTTCAGCTTCAGTAACACGAGTTTGTTTTACATTTCAAGGGATTTAGCTAAAAATTAGTAGTGAAAACATAATACACATTTCCATTTACCATTTTGGTTTGACTGGTACAGGTCAAATGGCTTTGTATTTTATTGCCTTGAATGTGTCGAGTATACTATGGGTGGGATATTTCATGGTTAAAACAAACTAATGTTTTCCAAATTGAAGGCAATCACATTAAATTTTTATGATCTAAGTAGCATCTATAAAGCTTGAATAGGCACAGATGTCAGTTGCTTCATATACCCGATAGTTTATTCAAGGTACTCAAGTTAAATAACAGTTTGGCTAACTTTGAGGAAACTATTTCATAGGTCTAAGGAATAAGTATACAGGCTTTCTGAAGAAACTATAGGTATGATTTGAACATGTAAACAATATGGATTATACACTCTTTTACCATTTATTTTACTAGCACATGTTTCACTTGAATCATACACAATTTAAGTACGGAATGTAAAAAATACCAACCTCTGGTTTAGTAGTGATGCTAACTATGTACTACTAAGTCTATTTTTTTAGCCCATTAAGCTGTAGGCTTTATACTAAATATTTTTGAAAGAATGAGAAAGTTTACAGATTTTGATCCTCTGTGCAAATCTGTTAGAAAATTTTATTTAGTCACAAAATAGAGTGCATTTGGTGGGTCCAAGTACCAGGCACATGAGTCCCAACTGGCTAATTCATGTGGGAGTGTGGGTCTTTCATATACACACCTCATTCCAGGTCACTATTTTTTCCCTTTATCCAGTCCTCAATGAGCAGCTACGTGCACATTAATTGCCCTGGCACTTGGAGAGCAGACAAGTAGTCTTTTCTGTTTCTACCATAAATGCCACTCAATGAACCAACCACTAGGTCATGCTCAAGTGCAATGGAATCTTGTTTTCCCTCCCAAACATCTAGCATCACCTCCACCGTGACTTCAGCTTCTGTCAGGCCAACGAAGTTGTTTCACAAATACACTCATTGTGGTTGGAATAAAGAACATTTTATGTATGTAAATATATTAAACTTAGAAACATTTACAGGAGCAGGATCTAGAGGCAATTGTGGAATTTATCTTCCCCCCC
>VWZK01010042.1:3726-210657 GCA_013396935.1 Baryphthengus martii | reverse complement strand
CCCCCCCCCATAAAACTTCTCTCACATTTTAAAAATCGCTGATTTTATCATTGTGTAATTAAACAATACTCTGAAAAGGCTCCTAAAATTGAGCTTTTCTGAAACCACCTAAGGGATTATATCACCAATATTTTCTCCCTCATGAAGACAACAGCAATAGAAATATTCTTTGTCTGTCTTTGTGTACTTTTGTCAACAGAGATTTTTAGTTATCTTGATTTTTTTTTTGAGCTAGATCTTATTTTCAGGAATGTATTTCAGAGAAAAATGAAATTGTGTCATCTGATAAAGGTCGTTGTCTCTGAAAACAGACAAAAATGTTCATCTTCATACTTTCAATGTAAATATAAATCTTGATTGAAAAAATACAATCAAGAATATAACTTATTAAAATGCTGTAAAACAAATAGCAGAAGCTTCTGGGAGATCCCCATGCAGAAGAAATTGTGGATTTTAGGGAAGTAATTCCTGAGTCACTAGGATGAAAAGTGTCTTTTGTATGGAGAAGATCTTTGGACATATCAGACTGAAACACAAATCCATTTACTTAATACGTGGTTTCGTAGCTTTTCTTTCAGCCTTTCTGGAAATTATAGGAGACATTTGCTTTTAAAGAAGATGCTTGCTGATGGAAGAGTATTAAATCAGGAAAATGATGATTTAGCATTTTAACCTTATTGGAAGTATGTTGCACATCTAAAATGACTGAGAACCATTGGCTTAAACAGACATTACCTAACCCTGAGAAGTCTGTGTTTGTGGAATTTGATGAATATATGGAGAAATACTTTTAGTGCAGCACTCTTTCCGCTGGCTTAATCAGAGTTATAGAATTACCTCACTTTGATGATTCCTTCTCTAGTGGATTTCCTTTGAAAAATGTCTTTGCTTTCAGGCAATAGATCAATTTTGACAGTACCAATCTCTCCCAATGACTGCTGCCTCATTTTGTTCATACTGTGCTACTTTGGATGCGATCTTGGAAACAGTAGAAAAGTTGAAAAGATGGTTAAATCAGTGTTCTCTGTTTAAGGCATGGTGCAGAACTTAGGCTCTAGACAAATTGTGGAAGAGGGAGCCAAGAAATAAGGACCACCTAGCAAATCAGGTAAAGAGCTAAGATTAGAATGTAAGTCTGCTGAATCATGATTTTAGGTTCTTCTGTTATACTTCTTGTCCGAATTCTGGCTAATCTTCATCAAGTTTTGTTACTCCTGTGCAGCTTCTTGGCCAATACATTGCTGAGCATCTGGCAATTGAACAAATGTACATTAGGAAGCAAAGTGAGAAAACCATTAGATAAAGTGGTGAGTTCATCATACTTTTACATACAGGATTGTGGAAAATGAAACTTGTGGTTGATACTTATCATCAGAAGCTTCCATAAAGGCCCAGCTAGTTGCAAGGAATCACCATGGAATCATTCCATGCATGGAATGAATATTTGTCTAATTGCCAGCGTTTGGTTGAGGAATGGCAGAAAAGAGAGTTCCTACCCACAGGGAAGTTTTATTGATCTGTATTGGAGGCTGCAGGAAAGGACTTTAAGAACACTTGAGCCTCATCCATTAAGGATGTTAGACATAGGGCTACTGGGAAGATGATACTGAGAAAAAGATCAAAGAGCATAAAACCTGGTAGCTTCTGAGGAGGATTGCATTGAGATCAGCAATAAAACTTCTCTGTCCCTTAGATGTTTAAAAGGAGATCAGCTATGAAAATAATTTAGTCATTACTTCTTAGCTGTGAATAAGAAGTAAAAGTTTATTAAATCACTCTATAGGGGATTCACAGTGACAAACTGTGACTGGAGACTGTGGTGAAATAAGGTAGAGAATAACATAAAAACTCCTAAACCCAGCAAATATTCTTTGTGAACTGAAGCAAAATTTTGCCTATGTTTCAAGTTTAATCATAGTCTTATTTCAGTCTCAGATAGAGGTAGGATACATCATCCTGTGTAAAGCACCAATCTCGCTGAATCTACTCGAAATGGAGTTTAGCTTGTCAACTTAGTCTGGATGCAGTTATTGGAGTTAAGTGAGATGAATGCCATTCATAATATAATAACAGGTTTTTAATAGATAGCAAAGGTTATTGTTATCACTTACTGGGTTACAGTAGACCAGATCATGTTTTGCTGATCTGAGATCCTAGAGGCAGGAATTTTGGTATTTTGTTGTACACTGGGTACTGAATGTATAGGTGGTATTTAATAAATATTGTCTGACTCTGATACCTCACATTGTAAAATACCTTCGGGTATCAGCCATGAGTAAAATTAGGCAAATACATTTAATAATTGATAGAGCAGTTTGAGACTAGAAAGCCACATGAAATTAGATGAAAAATACTGATATTGATCTGTGTCACAGGAACTAACCGGGTACACACAAAGTGGATTTGTGTACTCTACCTTCAAAGCTTTTTCATCTGTTCCTAACTTTAGCGTGCAGTGACCCTTCCCCTGAGGAACTCTGATATTGTTCCTGTGTTTAAACCTAAGCCTACTGATAATGTGCCATAGTTGGGTTGTGTTTTCATCAGGTAAATTTATGGGACTTGTCGAGTAAATTACTACCGTGTTACTAAGGCCTTCAGGTTTTAGTCCAGACAGATTTGGTTTGGAAAAAACAAACACTTTATTTGGTCTTTCTGCATTTCTTTCGGCCAATTACTGTAAACATTTCAAACTCAGTGTATAATTACTAATTCTTTTATTTTAAGTGCCTTGCTTAATTGCTCTTCTGCATTACAGCAGCATCAAGGTTAGTTATGTTAATTTTTGCATTCAGTGCTCTAAAGAAACACACGGTAGGTTCTCTAGAAACAACAGATCTGTAGAGGTAACTCATTTCACCACCCACATTATAGTGTGAGTACAACAGAGTACTCTAAATGCTTTGGCAATGATCATTCGAAAAAAAAGCTGATCCTGAAAATACCATTAACATTATTTATTTTGAAATCGACACTGCTCAATTTTCAGGCTAACACCCAGATTTATCTGTGTATCTCTGATAATCCAACACATACACAAATCAGCCTAAAATGTCTTTTCCTTCATCTCTGTTCTATCCATTTAATTTTTGGAAAAGGTGAAGAAAACATAGATCGAGAAAAAGAAATCAACTAAGGAATTTTGTTTATTATGATTGGACAGCTGCAGTTGGTCCACTAAGGATCACTTTATGTTTTATTTTGATTGAGAAGATACCAGTCTGCCAACCATAATTTGTACAACGCTGCTGTTGCAGTTGGAAACAGATGACCTTTTGCAGCTGACAGTGGTACTAATTAAGGTGTCATTGCTAGGCAAAATTTTCCATCCATGACATAATCAGTGGTGAGTTTTTTGGGGTTTTTTTCTGCATATTGCTGTGTTGCCAATTTAATCAGTTAGCTTTTGTCAAGGGTTGTAGTGTCCCCCTTTAGCTTGTGTGAGGTTTAATTCTCATCTTCTTACATGAGGTTAATCACATATTTTGTAAAATGTTACCGAATAACTTGTGTATGTGTTCAAAGTTAGCAGTTTTGCTGATCAGGATTAAAATGTAATTTTTGAGAACCAGACTTAGCTGGAGAATGAATATTTGTCTAAATATTTTTTTAAACTTCCTTAGGAAAATAAAGATGCTCTTTTTTTCAAATTTCCATCTTCATATTCTTGGATCTGCTATCTTTGCTCACGTGGTTATGCAGCTTTAGTAGCCTTGTACTATCTCTTCATTCTGTAGGAAGACATAGCCATCCTATTAGTTTTCAGTTTGTTTCTCATTTCATGCCTGATTTTACATCTCAGAAGATAGGTATGGAACGAAATTATACGGTTCTAAATCATAGCTATTGGATCCAGTGATCACCTTTATCTTTGTCTGTAGCTATTTGACTAATTTTATCTATAAAAGAGAAAAGCAGAATGCTGTTCTACTGCCATCATGTAGATTCTGTCGTGTGTCTGGGTTATGCAAATTTATGTTATGCTGGGGAATGATTTCACTCAAACTAATGCACATGCATCTATTTAGTTTAAGAAAAAGGCAAGCAATACAGCACTGGGTTTCAAAGAAAAACTAATATACCTATTTTGACTTACAAGGGCCATGTTTGCTGTTCCACCACCTCTTATTCTTTGCTGACTTCCTCCAAATAACAGGAGCATGTGAGACACAAGTATTTCAATGTCCATTTGTTTTCATCAAACAAGTCTTGTAGCTGAAAGAACAAAATCTAACTTTTTATGCAGAAGAAACAGTTGGCAACTTGAAGGATTTTGGGTTTGGAAAACTTTGCCAGATGGAGTTCAGATTTAGTAATTTCTTGGTCATGCCCCCAACCCCATTTAAACATACATAATGCATAGGAAAAGTAATTGTTTGGGGGAGGGGAAAAAGGACAGTAGGATACAACAGGCATGATGTCAGATCCTCTCTAATGAGCTTTACTAGTTGTCAACTCTAAGGGAATATTATTTAGCTATTATATAGTTGCTATAAAACAATTCTTTGAAAAAGGCTATAAAACATTTACAGAGCAGCATTATAGCATTGTTGCAATTCTCTATCTACGTCAAAGCAAAAATACTCTCAGAAATCAGAAGCTCCTGGATTGCTGCACTACCCTGTACTATCTCTAGGAAAATATATTTTAAAATACCAATTTTAAGATGTTAGTAAAGCCTGCTCATCTAATTTTTAGTCCGCTAGTGAATATAATGGAAGTTTTGCTTGTTTTTATGGGATTTAGACTTTACCGTTTCATCAATATTTTTTTCTTTCTAACTAAATCTAGAAGTACTTTTCAGTTTATTTTTTAAATTCCTGACTTTCAAAAAATTCACACTAAGTACAGTGATTTTTGTATCACTGAATACTTAGCAAAATAGTAAGATTTCAGATTATTATTTTAAAGAATTATAACACGCACTTTTGCATCTTTATGTAGCGTGATAATTTTTTTTCAAGGTACTGGACATATTCTTGACCTAAAATATTTACAATCAAATACAAAACAGCGATGTGTGTTTTGGAGAATGATACAGGAAAGAAAGGCATGACTTCCAAATCCCATAATGCTTTTATTTCTAATACTTGACCCATCAGGCACTGGGCTGTATGTATTTCAACACTGAAAAGTGATAACAGATAGAAGGCCTGGAGGAGTACCTTCTCTTCTTAGCAATATACAGCCTCTGCCTCTCCTGTGACTCTGTCAAATAGTTGTATTTCAACCAAAGGTATCAAAGGTCAGAATTAAAACTACTAGCTTCAGTACTTCCTGGAGAAATACCCGAGGTTCTCTCTTCAGCACTGGCCAAGACCATTTAATGAGGCAGTTACTTAAAGATGGGAGTAGCTCCACTGACATCACCAAAATCAAGCCTGTATTTACTTGCTTAACAGAACAGGTTTCAAATGTATGCTGATGTATATGGACAATTTAGATGTGGTCTGGTTTTGGGGTATTTGTACTGTGACACTGTGAAACAGCCTATTTAAGTACAATTATTTAAAGTGAATGGCTGGTACTAATGGCTCACCTGTGTATCCCCGTTTTAGAGAGAACTGAAACAGAACCACTGTCTCACTATTGTCTGTGCAGAATTGCCATATGTTGTAATTAATTTTACACTGAAAGATACTGATATGCAGAATTCAGTTTTTATTTGCCACGTGCTTATAATTCTTCAAGTGCTAGGTACTACAACATGCCTCACATCTCACTTGTGCTTATTTTGAGAGATTATTTGCTATGATGCAAAAAACAGAGCTGACACAACAATTTAAAATCAGTGACAAGCCAGCAGTTTTACAACACTCTGGGTCTAGAGTTGCCAAAAAAGCACAAAAAAAAAGGAATGCCAGGCAGTGGTGAGGTTTTCAAAGAGGGAAAGGCAGCTGTAGCTGGAAGCTTGCCAGAATGCTTTCTTCAAAGGACTGCATATGTCCTTGCATAGACTGTCGTCCTTAGTGCAGTGTGTTGCAGGGTGCATGACTGCCTCAGTAATCTGTTTTCAGTTTACTGTCACATTTGTGCAACCCATCGGTTTTCAAAAGTGGCTGTAATTAAATAGGAGCAAGACCAGGCCCTGTGCCTTTCTTTATATGGTTGTTCAGTTCATTGCAACTAATTCCAGTAGGTTTTTGATGCAAGATCTCTGATGTAACAGGAAAATTATTCAAACTGCAGTCTTCCTGGCTTTTTGTTAGGAACATGGTGGTTTCCTCCAATTATGTACTCTAAGTCTAGTTGTGTAATTGATATTGTGTTTCTTAAGTTTTGATGAAAATATTTTGTATCTTTGACTTCTATATCAAAGTACTTGGGGAAAAAAATGAAGATGTCTGGATCTGTGTCTCAGCAATCTAAAAGAACTTTTTCATGCCGTCACTGAATTCAGTCTTCAGGAGGCAAGGAAACCGCAATGACCGGTTTGGATGAGAACTCTGAATTTTATTTGCATCATTTTGAAGAGGGGTCTGGTCAGAAATAGGACTTGTGAAAGAAGGCAAGTTATCTGTGATTGAAAGGGGAATGATAATGAAATGACGTATCAATAAGGTATAATTTACAGGAAATAATGGGTTACATACTGCACTGTTTCTTTGTGGGGAAAAAAATACTGTGAGATTGACCACAGTTGTGGCTCATAAACTTGGCTGAAGATAAGGGGTTAAATTATCCATTATCAAGACATCAATGGGTTGTTTTTTCTTCAAGCAACACCATGGTAATCTCTTCCTTTTCCTCTCTAATTATAACAGTGTACCTCATAAATGTTGATTCTGTGCTGGCTAGATGCTGTTCCAGGTCATGTAGTTGAGAAACCACGGCGTATCATGACAACGTACTTTTTCATTATGCATGGCAGATATTGTTAACATACAGGTTATTTTCCACCATATGAAGTATTACTGACTGTCACTGAGACATCGAGTAGGAATTGTAAAAAATAAGTTAGATCCAGTGAGACAAATCAAAAAGAATTAAAAAAAAAGTCAGTGATACCTAGACTCAGTCAAATTCATGTTGTGGATTTGATCGTCTTTAGTGAACGGAAACAGTCCCCCATGATGCGCCTCTGCTGTTCTGGGAGTACCTTTCGTCATCTCTCTGACTGACCACCACAACAGTGCTGTGCACTTCCTCTTTTGGGACCACATCTCTCAGCCAACAGAAAACTGAGAACAGCGGTGGTTGGTGGTGGTCAGAAAGAAACAGAAGTCTTTTAATGGACCCCTACCAACAACCCAAAGCCGTGTACACACTGAAAATATCTACCCTTCTAAAACCTCAAGTATCAGGAAAACCTAGGAATGAAGAGAGTGCTCCAGCTAGTTCCTGACTGCCATTAGATCTATTATCACTTGTTATTGCCCACCCAGTTTTCACTGTGCACTTGACAATTTCTTATTAGTATTCATAGAACTACATGCAAGAGTCAAAACCACAGATCACTGGGATATTTATTAGGAAATGAAGCCCTTGAATAAGAAATGTGATTCAAACAATCTTCTTCCAATATATTATCTTGACCTCTGCATATGCTTTTGCCAATTTTATGACAGAGCAATGTTAAATTGAGTGGGTGGTGTAAGCTAGGAAGGATTATATGGGCCAGAGGGAACAGATCCTATTACTGTTGTGTTCCAGATATGTCTAATTTAAGGGTTTTCATAGGACAATAGTTTTGGGTTAGTACACACAGTACTTGTTTACAGGAGTTAGTAGACTTCACTGAAACACATGTCCAACTTTCCCTCTTTTTAAATGAAGTTTTCTTTTTCTTCATCCCAGTTTCTGTAAAGAGGCCCTAGATACATGAAGTGAGTTATGCATAGGGTATGTGGGAAGACCCACATCGGGTGTGCGGAAAGTCCTCCATCTGAGGCCTTTCAAAGCAGGTTCTTCCAGAAGAGAAGTGTTGTGGGAACAGAGGATGGTGAAAGGGAGCTGGCAGACATATATTCACATGGAATATATTAAGTACATTCCAGTCGCTCCTCTGGGTTTCCCCAATAGCTTGAACCTCTGCATCTGACTGGCTTGATTTTATGATCTCTTATTGCCCCTCCTTTTGTGCTCTTGATGCTCGTTCTCCTTCATCGTCTTTGTCTTCCTACACAATTTCCTTCTGTGATGTGCTTCATCTTTCTAGTAGTCGAAAGCTATGTACTTTCCATCCACTCTTCATATACCCTCAATCCTTTCCCCTTGCTCTCTACTGTTGGCTGCACAGAATTTCAGCATATTCTTATGTTAATGGATAGCTATACAGTGCTTTTATATTAAATGCCTTACCACACGTGTGCCAGATGATTCTTGAATTATCTTAGACTGTGATTCTAAGTGTTATAGACTGGAACAGGCTACTCTTTCACATCCTGAGTTGAACTCAGATGTTCCCAGATTGCTTCCCTATGTTTCTATTGCTGGGCTTTTCTAAGAATACTGAATAAACCAGTAATCCTGCTCCACTCTGAAACTGTGAGATGCACTTCAGGATACCATTAATAATTACATTCGTCATTCCACAACGCTTGGCATGCTGCTACTGGCGGCCTACTTGTTGACAAGTAACAGATTTTGTGACAGGCCACACAATATACCATAAAATACTGAGTATCAACACTGGGCAATCAATCAAACTGGCTTAATAATACAAAGAGATTATTATTTGAGGAGTGCTAAGCATTCTTAGGACCCTACCCAGAGGTGAAGGTGGTTTTGCTAACTCATGCTGCCATTAGACCAACTAGGCCTACTGTTTTAATACAGGAGTATAAAAGAACTTTGGTGTTTCTATCTTGTCATGGTAAATAGGGGAAGCCCTAAATAAGGGCACGAGAGACAAAAGTGGCTGGTCTAGCAATGAAAAAACACATCAAGCAGCCAAGCTCGGAAGAGAACTTGCACTTTGATTTATGCTTTGTAGCCACTGCTGTGTGTTTGCAAAAAAGGCAGGGCCCAGGGAGGGAAATGTTTGGACTATATTCACTGTAGAAGCAGTGTGGGAACTAAGCACTTCTTTTGTTGTCAAAGCAGGATAGAAATCAGTTGCAGTCTCTTAGCTAAGCTTCCACACAACTAATGTAGCCCCAAAAGGTATCTTTTTCCAGGCAGCTACCTGACTTGAGTCAGCAAATTCATTTTAATCAAAACTTTCATTTCAAAGATTGTGTATTTTATAATAATTACATGCTAAGAACAGCTTCTTATGCTGTGAAAGTTCACATGGCTCTTCTGAGCAGAAGTTTGACAAACTTGAATGTGATGCTATACTTGGAGTTTTATCTAAACTAACCTTCATTGATTCCTTTACTGCTATTTCTGGAATGCTATCTGTTCGCACACTAGCTTGGTTTAAGGTAAGCTTATACTATCTACAGTGCAGTCAGTAGCCTTTTTATAAGATGGCATATGATTTTCACCTTTTCAAGCTGTAAGTATCCAAGATAAAGTTTTAACCTGGAAGTTGATTTAAAAAAAGAAAAAAAAAACACCAAAAAATGGTGAAAGACACATGAATTTTTAATTTGTGGATAAGGAGGCTACATTCTGTAGTAGTCTCTGAGGAAACAGAAGAGTTAATTGTGGGAGATCACCATTAAAAACCAATGTCATTTAGTCTGAACTGCGAATGTCCACAATGTTTTTGTGTTGGATCATACTCTGACTCACTTTAAAATGGAGAGAAATAGGGATGAGGAACTAGTCCAAACTCAGCACTTAGCAGCAGTGTGGAAATAACCAACACCTAATTGGCATCATTAGCTGCCTTGCTTTATTTTCCAAAGATTATTAAGCAAGATCAACAGCTCTGAAGAAACAAGTTGGTCTTTGCTCATGCTACCATGAACACCTACTAAGTGAAAGTAGGTGCAGCCAAGCCTTCCCAGATGACCAAGAAGCAGTTGCATTCCTGAGCTTTGGTGAAATCAACTGTCTCTTTCAGAGGTAGCTAGAGAGGAAAAAATACCACGACTTATGGCAGCTGGAACAAAAGGAAAGAATGTCAGAGGTAAATGACCAAGGGAGAGAGAGGAGGACATGGCTAAAGACTGTCAGGAAGCAAATGCTTCAGAACATGGTGGCCTTTGAGCTTTTTACCTAGGTAGCTGTAGCAGTTATCTGGAGTGATGCAGACAAGTTCAGCCTCATAAACTGCAATTCCTTTGCAGCTAGACTGCTGCCTCCAGTGGTGTTGGGCTACATGAAGGTAGCCCTAGGAACCTTTACTATCGGTATTATTGTGGGGAAGTGGGCCAGTGTACTAGGGGAACGTGAACGAGACAGCGTGAATGCATGCAGTAGTTGAGAAACCAGTGCCCACGTGTGCAACTATTGCCATTTTCCATTTTTCTTCTGCCAATCCAAAAGCCGTATGACTTCTTTGTAGGAACTAGAAACTTATCGAACAGCTCGTGGGAGTTACTACCCCTTGTTTAGCCAGGGATGTGGGACAATTTCCAGAAGGAGGATGTGTATATTAGGTCCAGTGCAAATTGCTACCCACTAATGTTGGTATCTATGGTGGTCTGGCCAAGGGTGAAGAAACCCAAATTCTCATTGCAAGGCATTCTTTTATATTGTTGGCACAAGGCCCCAGTGGTCTACTAGAGCTTTTATTATGATGTAGTAGAGTCCCTATCATTAATACCATTATAATCCTTTGAGAAGTGGTAGACATACAAAGGCTCAAAGGTGTTAGAGACAGGTGGTAAACCCAAATGGAACCGTGCTCCATGTGGATGTCACTGATACTATAGACAAAGCCTAGTGATACAGAAACTGTCAGTTTAAGCCAGTAAATATGAGTGTCAATTCTACACAGCTGTTAAAAGAAATAGAACTGTAGCCAAAAAGACCCTTTAATGATTCTATGTAGACTCAGTCATAGACTTTGGATGCAAAACAATTTCCTAGGTTTTTTTTTCTTCATAACTTTCTCAAATAAAAGTTTTGGAGAATTTATACCTTATGTTAGTAGCTGTGTAACTTCAGATTTATGATTCAAACCAATCCCAAATAAATAATTGTCAGTGATAGTTTCTACCTGGAAGTGTTCTAGTTTTAGATTCATTTAGAGGTGACCAAGAAGGAAGACATTTTTACCAGATGAAATCTGAATAGTTCAACGTCTTTGTTCCACATCTGATGGAATGAACAAAGGATCAAGAATACATTTTTAGTTCTGTGCTTAACTAAAATGAATTAGAGTACTCAGTGAGAAGATCCTTATAAAGTTAAATTTTTATAAAAACAGTGCGTGTTAAATGATTTGAAATCTCAGCACCTTAATTTAAAATATCCATTTCTTATATTGAAATTAAGCAAACTGACATATCCTCATGGAATTTCTGCTACGGTTTTCAATTAAGTTAAAGCAATATCTCCTAAGGGATAAAACAAGGTCTGACTAATTTATGGGTATTTGCATGCTAGCCAAAATGTTGGGTGGGATGTTACAAATTATTCAAAGAATATTATTTATTTTATATTTTTAATGTAATTTTTATTCCAGTATGAACCTGACTTAGTAATTGTTTAGCAGCTGGCATGGAAAAAAAGTCTATTCTATTGCAATTACATTCACTCAGTATTATTAATATGTTCTAGCTTTGAATAGAAGTAGTCTTCAGTTATTTTTTAAAGAAAGAGTTCTAAAAGTATTTATTGGGATGCTAGCACTGCAAGGCAGGTGTGTGTTTATTGCGACCTTGATGACACATACATTTTAGCCTAAAATCTATTAAAATAATGCTACTAGACCATCAAGATTGTGTCTGGATGCCCTATTACACTAGTGTAATGGTGCTTACCTTTTCCTGACGCACTGTGAAAATGGAACTGTATTTGTCTTTGCCATTTCACTGGGCAATCATCTGTTAACAGAGAAAACAGAGGTCACCCTTGGGAAGGAACATAATAAAGGCCTGTAATAAGGACAAATTTGGAGATGGGTGTTGCTGGAAGCTAATTCTTTTAACTACACATTTGCATTTACACCAAAGCTTTATAAATGGAGCAGCTAATGTGAGTTTCTTCATTTTATTTGATCTGAGGCTATAGGATTACTCTGTTACATAAAAGGTCAAATGTTAGAACTTTTACTTCATCAACTGATTAAGGATTTTACTTGTAAGTATCCAAAAAACAGGCTCTCAAATAATAGGTACTATTATTTTATAAAGTATTTCTTAAGCAGAAAAGTGATTACTTTAAGACCAGAAATCAAATCAGCACTACTGTAATCTCAGTAATTAAGAATTAGTTGTCCAAGCCTGACTCTTGAAGGTTTGCACTTATTTTTGTAAATTGCACAGACAGAAACCAGTATATGTCTGGAAGCAAAAATGACAACTCTGAATAAGTCACAGTAGGAGATTTTAATTTTTTTGTTTGCAAATCGTGTAATAAAAACCCATATTTCTAGATTCCTTAAAATAATTGTCTCTTGAGGTTAGTAGAGGTACATTAATAAAAATTAGCAAGTATTTGTCAGACAAGAGACTGTTAAAATAAACCTAAAATAAAGTTTCATAAAGAGCTCCCATGAGGGGTGAGTGGGGAATTGTTTGCCATTTTATGTCACTATTTTACCACCTCTTTTTTTTCTGTTTCCTTCGTTGTGTAACAGTTTGCAAAGATTGTTTTCTTTAGTAAGCATAGGAACTACTACTGGTTTTGCTAGTAGACAAGCTCAGCAATTCAGTATTAAAATTCTCCAAAAACATCATTATTAATAATTTCAAAGATTTGGGAGGTTTTTTCATAGTACATTCTCTCAGTGTGTATTGTGAATGAACACGGGAGAGTAATCCACACCAAACCAGTTACTGAGGAGGCCTCCGACACGATAGGTGTTCAAATTGGAGTTATTTTCTCAATGAAAATGTGAGCATCAGTTTGGGGTTCATTCAACCAAAGAGAGCTCCCATGCTACTAGACCATAGAGTTTGCTTCTTTTTTAATGTGTCCTAATGAATATTTTGGGTTTTTTTTCCAAAAACAAGTGAAATAATTTTGCCAGGACAGACTGATTTGGTGTCCCAGTAGTTAGGGTGTTCTGGGAAATCCAATTTATGTTCTTGCTTCAAATTAAATGAAGTAGAAATTTGAATATGTTTGTCTCACATTCTGTCTTAGTGCCATAACCTCCAGGACAGGTGCAAATTCGAGATTTCTGACCCTAGATATGGCTGGAAATTTCTGTGTGGCCAGAACTTTCTGGTGAAAGCTCAGTATGTTGCCATGAACAATTGTTGTTTAGGTGCATGGATATTTCGAATTAGAGAGGCAAAATTTATGGGAGTTGAGAAGAAAGGAGCAGAGGAAAAAAGAAATCTTGCCTGATTCTGTGCAATTTTTATTTCTCAGCGTGATTCTTTAGGGCATTTGCCCTGGTGAGTCATGCCGTGTTCTTCACCATGGCAAACCACTCGTCCTCATAGGAGACTGCACCTCACCTTGTGTGTCGCTCCCAGTTGTGATGATTCAGAGACTATAACTTGGCCTGGCTACAGGAGTGGAGGAAAGAACTTTTAAATTTGCAAACCTCTAGTGTTGTTTAAAAATCTGAACCTCTCTGGCTTGACTAAATGATTCCTATAAAATGGTGATAGTGGGGAGGAAGTTCCAGCTTTCAGGGCAACCTGGATTTATACCTTGAAATAGGTACCAACACTTGGCAGATACATTTGACATTTCAGTTCAATTGCTACTGACTTCGCCTCTTAGCGCCAAAAATTCTAGAGTGCTTTCCCGAATGGAGATGAGGAAAGTTACAGGCTACAGTTCTCGAGACTTTTTTTCTCATTTAAGATAAGACAGGCTCTCGTCACTTGTGGCCTCTTGATTAAAAATAATTGGACTTTGGCATTTTTTCTTTTCCTCTTTCTTGGACTGCTGGGTGTTTTGCATGCTTGCACGGGTTATCTGCTGGAGGTTAGCACAGTAGGTTATTTTGTTGCCTGATGCCTGTACACCAGGGGTGGCCAAACTTTTTTGATGAGTTGGCTGCACAGTGATTTACAGATTAAGGCTCTGGTCTGCAACGGTGCCAGCAAGGCTGCTGTTCTCCCTCGCTGACACATTGTACTGCTTTAAGCTGCAAACTCTTTCCTTACCCTTTCAGTCTTATTACAGTTCTTATCCCTCATTTCCTTCTGCCGCAAAACACTACATAATTTCGGCTTTGTGCTGGGCTCCACTTCTCTCTCTGTCTTGAGTAGCTGTTGAATATGCCAGCACAAAGAGAAGCAGCTGACTGTGGCCTACCTGTCTTGCGAAGGGGCTGCAGAAGGGACCATTTCTGCTGCAGGATGGAGTACAAACCGGGGCAGATGTCCTTAGGTTAGAGTGTGGCCATCCATGAGAAATACTGTGTAATCAGGTGGTCTTAAAGGAATGCAACCTTTCTCTCAAAGGTTGCTTAGGTGGATGGGCATGTATTTAGCATACAAAAAGAATAATGAAAAAAACCCAAACATGGAAACACTGGCATCTCTGTGGGTGTGTCGTTGAGTTTCTTGAAGGGGATCTGTCATTATAAGAAAAGCTGAAATGAGAGAGAAAGGGTCTTACCATTTTTTTCTCCTAGTTTTACTCAGTAAGTACTAAGAACAGTTTTACCAGTTCAGAGCAAAGGTCTAGTATGTGGTCTAGTATTCTGCTTTCAACACAAGCACTTATGTCAACAGTATTTTGGTTTCGTCAGCCATTAGATAGTGACAAGGGAAGAGTAGGAACAGGAACAGTAGGAACGTATGTGATCCCTCTAATACTTTTTCAGCTACTAATAATTTTTAGCTCAGGGGATTTTGTGAGCTTGATGTGACTTGTCAGTTTAGTTACCTGCAACCAATCTTTCTCTCACGTACTATCCAGTCTTCTCTGAGTCCACGAAAACATTTTGCGTTGACATCTTTTGTCAAGGAGTTGTATAGAATTATTATTCCCAGCATTCAAAAAAAACCCCTCTTTTTTATTTGTTGGTTGGTTGGTTTCTTTGAACCTGGCTCCTACTAACGTTTTTTCTAACAACTTACATGTCTGACATTTGTGATTAAATATAAGCTGGCTTTTAATTTACTTTATTTTGCTTGTCTTAAAGGCCAAGGAGGACTGTAGGCTATGCTCATTATTACCATCATTTCTCTTGGTGGTTTTACTTAAATTATTTTTAACCTTTCAGAATGAATATAAATTCAAATATCCATGTAATTAAGGCAGAGCTATCACAGGAGCTTATAGAAAATAATTAACGGATTTTTTTAAAGTGTGGTGGGGAAGAATTTCTTATTAAATCACTTCACCTCTTGCTGAAGGTGAATAGAGAGAATGCTGATTCTCAGTGTCATTTACTATTTTTCTGTATGAGAAATGGGCAGAGTGTGTGAGTATGGGCCCAGAAGAGATTGGCTGGGGCCGTTAAGGCCTGTTAGTGCATCCAGAGCCCTGCCATATCACGTGCACAGTATGGCTGATGTACAAAACACTTTTAACGGAGGGAACCCTCCAAAGACATTTTTCTCTTAAGTGAATTAGGAAAGGGTGAACTGATTTAGAAAAACAAACAAACCCAGTCTGTTGTTTTAAAATGTTTACAGACTAATTCCAAGCCTTTTTCAAATGTTTGCACCGATTCAGAATTGTTTCTTTATTTTGCTCTGTCCCTTCTGTTTGGGTCTGCTGGACTGCTCTGGTGGTCTTATGTTGGTGGTAAGTAACAGTCTAATTTCTGCCACCACGTCTGTCAGCCTACCTCTGCTTCTTCAGCATTCCTGCTGAGCTCCTGGGCTCACTGCAGGAACTGCAGTAAAGTTGCTTAAAATGATTTAAACCTTATCAGCATGACACACAGGTTTTGGGGAGCATCTTCCACCCAGTCCGAATATTCAGATTTAATCTAAACTTTCTACTAGCTTGAAGTGTGTCTAGTTACAACCAGGAATAGGAATGCTTCCTACAGCAAGCAAAATAAAAATCCATTCAAAGTATTATTAAAGGCTTATTAGAAAGGAGGTGGTGGCAGCAGTTAGACAGCTGGAGACACCAACCTACAAACAGTTGTACTTATTATTAAGTATTGAAGGTGAAGAAAGATTTCTATTTAATTTTCTCTTGTGCATCCATCTGGTTGCATTAATGTCTAGAACTGCACCAGAGTTCACTACAGGGCCTTAAGGCATGGCAAAGGTAGAGACTTCAAATAAAGGCTTGAACCATTTTGTAGAGTGAAGTTTGCTCAATATTCTGTCTTTCCTCATAAAAAAAGGTCCCTGGCTTTAGCTTATCATGTGGCCAAAACCACAAAGAATGAACAGATGAGTAGTAACTTTTAAGCACATTAAGAAAGGGATGTTCTCATCTTAATAGTGACTGTGATATAATTATATTTCTTTGGATATCCTGCTTTATTAATAATAACAAAAGAATTGATTTTCAGTAGAATAATTTACAGATGTATCCGTGCTTCTAACGGGCAGAGGTATCTGAAATTCACCCAGGAGAACACGTGAGTGAATCAAATATCTGCAAGGCTAATAAAGATTCCAGGAGGGCCTGAAATTTAAAAGAAATACCAGAAGGACTGTAAACAATAAGTGTTTAACAAGTGCTGACTTAAAGCTACTGAAGATATAATAAGTTTAAATTTACTGTTAGGAATGATAAAGTGTAGAAGGTCTGGCTTTCATGTATGGCCAGAACCACCAGTATGATAATTCCTGCCACTTTGATGTGGGTACCTGGGCTACCGATTTTGGAATTCTGTGTGGTTTTAGTCAACGCAGTTTCTGCCAGGGTGAAAACTGGAAGGGAAATGTGCTATCCATAAAAATCAACCACAGAAAAAGTCAACCACAGGAAAACTAGTCAAATAACATTAAGAGTCTCAACTTAACCCATGAATGTCAATAGACGTAGAATGAAATTACATCCTTGACATGATTTGTTGGGCCTAAGTGTAGTACTCGAACATGATTTGTAGGAAGTTTGCTTGAGTGCAACAAAAAATGATGGCCTCTGACACTTTGCTTAGTTTGCTCTTGCTGAGCTAAGGCATCTAGAGCAGCCATCTTAATGGAGGCTGCTCCCATCTTGATAGGATGCAAACAGTGGTGATGGTTCCAGTTGTTTCTCTTTTATTATTATTATTTCTTTGGTCCACAAAAAGTAATGCAAGTATTAAAAGGAACATTATAAAAATATGTGCTTTGCAGCGTTGCTATTTGCAAGTTTCTGCAGAGGTCCTTCTTTTTCATATAACACACTAAGAAAGTTGGCACAGGCTTTCTTATGCCTGTGTTCATGGATACTAGTCAGAGAAATTCAGACACCTCAGTAACTGTATCGTTTAAAATGCAATATGGTAAATTAAAGATCATTCAGCAATGCTTACATGAAGCTGCATCAGAACTGACATAACTGTCAGTTATGTCTAAACATAATAATAATTGCAAATTCTCTGAAAGCGCCATCTCAATTTGCAGAAGCAGCAGCCAAAAGAAGCTGATAAATTGCTGGCGTTATCAAGAAGCATACGGAGAACAGGACAGAAAGCTTAGTTATGTAAAACCCTGACGTACCCACATGCCGTGTGTGCACTGTGTGTACTTCTGGTTTCTGCATTTCAAGAGGAGATAGTGGAGGTGAAGAAGGTTCATAGGAGGGCAACTTAAGTGATAATGAGGATGGAACATCTGCCTTTTGAAGAGGAACTGAAACATCTAAGACTGTTCAGTTTGAAACAGAGAAGGCTGGAAAGGATTATCATCAAGATTTACAAAGACATGCAGATAAATGAATGCAAAATGTTAATTGGCTGCTAACTTGGCGGTTTTAGAAGGTACCTGTTGAAGCTAACAGGAGTTCCATTTAAAACAGATAATCCTTTCTTACAAGGCAAATAGCTAATTTTGGGATTCAAAAGAATTTAAATGAATCCATGAACACCTGGTCCATAGACTGACACTGAACAAAATAGGCAGGGAGGTACTCCTTAACATCCCTGATCTGGAGATTTTGATTGTTAGAGGGCAGAGGAATGACTGTCCATAAAGACCAGGCTTGTGTCTTCTCCCTAGTTAGCATCTCCTGTTGCCGGTGTTCAGGATCCTGGGCTAAGATGGACCAGTATGACATTTCCCGTATTCTTATATTTTTAAACATAAATGTTACTAATCAATGATGGGAAACCTGCAATAATGCTTTACAAATTGTAGGCGCTAACTGTGGTTAAATTACGTATTTACCCAAATTAATTTAGCAAAGATATTAGATTGCTAACCAGAGTGCTCCATATATATGAAATAACTGAAGTCAAAGAGTTTTCAGAAGAATTCATGTTACATGACAATTATTATGTATATATTTGTTGTAGAACATTGGTGATTTGCAGCAAATATATTACTCCCATTGCATCCACTTGATACTTTTAGCCGTTTTTTTATTATGAGGGCTATGTTACTCTTAAGTACCGAGGAGAAAATAGCAGAATAGTTTTGGTTGTTCTTGTAATTCTGAAGTTGGAGGGGAAAAAACGTTTGCTTACTTGAACTCCTAACCTTTTGCTCTGGAATTCTTGCATCAGGGTGTTTCATGAGTATTCTGGCTTCAGACATGTCAGAAATATCACTGAGAGAGTCTCTTTTGCGGATATTTGATACTTCCACTTCCAACTGAGATCAGAAAGTGTGGAGAAGTGTGATTTTTTTTCTTTTTTTTTGCTTGTTCGTTTCAGCTAACCAAACTCTTTGAAAGTTTGGAAACAAAACCTGGGTTTCACTCAGCTTTGTGGTATTAGATTAATTGGTGTTATAAATATTTTAAAGTCCCAGTCCAGGTAATGCTAGAGGTTTAGCATTCTTCTTTTATCCAAACTAATTTATTAGTCTTTAAGAATGGAGATCTACAGTAGTAGCCTTACATGATGTACTAAATAGCAGAAAAGCACATCTGCTGGCTTTTATATTTGTAAATGGTTTGTGGAATTTCTGTAAGAGAGTAGTTTGAAAGTTGATTTTACAATTCAGCCAATAACTGCCAGCATGGCATCTTTGTCTGGTGGAAGAAACTTCTTTGACTTCATGGGTTTTGTGCAGGACTTAAAATAAGCAAACTGAATTTTGATTGCTAAAGACTAGCTTACTTCACCTGCAAGCGTTCCATGGAAAGCTTATGAACCAAATATCCCAGACAAAGTTTGGGAATGGTAGAATATGGACATTAGAATATTATCCAGTCATTATTACTGCCCAATACTTTGTGAATTTCTTTCTAAAAAGTATGCACTGTGGTGTGAATATCTTTTCCAAAAGTATGTTCTGTGGAAATTCTGAAATGAAATACTGCCATTGATTGTACTGTATGCTGCCTTATGGCACTGCTTGCCTCGTAGTACTGCTGGTATTCTCTGACCATCATGTGCTCATTACTAGAATGCACATATTTTTAATATTGAGCTTCATCATCCTATCTTCTAATTTATCAAGGTGTTTATGTATGAGAAGCAAAAGGGACAAGATGAACAGTAGGAAGTGCAAGAGCCATTTCTGTCAGTCCAGTTGCTGGCTGTGCAGGGTTTGTGAGATACTACAGGATCTCTCCACTCTACGCAAGTAATAAGTTTCTAATTCAAAGCACTTTTGTATCTAAATTTTCAGTTTGAAGTTTCTGCTGGAGAAGTAGTTCTCAACAAGAATCAAGTTAGCTTTGCTACTGTGCTAGTTAAAAAAAAATTTTAAAAAAAAACCAACCTTTTTTTTTCTGGGAAGATATTTGAAAGTATTAAAAGAAGAGTAGTTATTAGTAGCATTAAAATTATGAAAAGCCATATGATTCTTTTATTTCCTGCTAAAAGAAGGTGTTTTCCTTTTCCCCCGAGTTACAAGAAATTGTGATTTCCTTCTGTTGAAGAATGACATTAAGTTGCCCATTCAAATGTGGGGTGTTTCTTGATCACATTCTTTTCATACTGTGGCACAGAAAACATAAATTTGTTTTGCATGCTACTTTGACTAGCTAGTGTTTAAAATATTTTTATTTGGTTTGTATACTAAGGATCTCAAAGAAAGTTGGTGAGTTTTGTCTCTCAGCTTGGACTATCATCCACAGGTTTCCCCTCTTTTTCCAGTACTCCTGCAGAGTGCTGATCTTCCTGTACATGCCTGAAAGAGATTAAGGTAATCTGCATGGGTGGGAGATATTTCGTCAGAATTTATTACTGTTCAAAGCGACCATAATGGTTTCCACTTAAGTCTTTAGTGTTAAAACCCATGAAAATTGCTAATACCGTGACAAGTTAAAAAGGTTGTAGGTGTTTTTCATGCAGTATTCCAAGAGAGACCAGAAAGACCCAGCAGCTGAAGACTCAGCTAAATCGTCTTTTGTCTTTTGCCATGTGGGAGCCAGCTCATAACTTGAGTTGTGCAACACAGAGATAACTATGGAGTTACAAACCTGCTGCTGCTGTCAGTTAGCATAGCTTAACCTAATTGAGTGGACTTTCTCAGTTTTTCTCCACATAAGGGAGCTTATTATGAGATCAAGGAACTCAAGAAAGCATCCCAAATACAAGATTTTGAGCAATGGAAGTTCTTAAAAAACAAAAAGCAGCTATTTAAAAAAAGAAATTTGAACAAATAACAAAATATTAGAAACCAAAGGGATCTGCTTTCTTTGTAAACATGACACAGATAATTGTTACATTCATCTCACCACTAAATATTTGTACTTTGCCTTTAGTAGTATGGTCCAGCTTCTTTATACCGCTTCCTAAGCACAGTAACCATATGTTAAAGGTATTTAAGCTTTTGTTAAACAGTACAGTTAAAAAGCTCTGGAAAGACCACGGTTGGCTGAATTCTTTTTGATGTAAGCACCTCAGTTCCTCTCACCTCCGAACAGCCCAATGTGAAATACACTCGGGAAGTTGCAGGTAAGATATGAGAGATCCTGCAGATTGAAAGAAATAGGCCATTTCTATTGTGACCATTGTTTTTAAAAGATTCTGTAATGCCAGGTTGCAGGTTCCAGTGTGAGCATGGAGTTGTTCAGTTAAAAGGGAGTATATTGATAATTCCTAGAATGAAATACACACACCCCCTTAATGCAGATTTGTGGGTGTTATTTAACAAGCTAACGTTCATTCAACAAGTTAAACAGGAAAGAAATAAAACTTCACAGCTTTAGAAGTACTCCCTTTAGACAGGTTTCTAGGAGGGACATTGCATGGCTGCATACATCTCCAGGAGCACTGTAACTCTAGAAGGCAGTGAGAGTACACTTCTGTTTAACCCCATCCTCCACAAAAATAGTAAACAAGCTGCTGTACTAGCTACGATGCTTTCTGGAGTACTATAAGATCTCCACATTAAATTCGAGCCAAATAATCAGTAAATATAGATATATATGGTGATACTGATACCCAAACACATGGATATTTTGTTTTTTCAGTCGTTCCATGAATCTGACAAAGATAATACAAATCTTGCTCTGGGGAGACATCCTCTTCTTTGCATTTTACATACAGCCTTTCAGAGACTGAACCATTACAATGAACTCTTGATCTGAAATTGAATTAATAGTTCATTAATGCAACATCCTGCTTGGCATCAGTTCTTTGTTGACGAAGCAGAAATTTATCAACTGATGACCCGTCTTTTTTCTTTGTACTTACTCTCCTGTGTCTACTTGATATAAACACTTTTCAGGTGCATTTCCTACGCATCGATTGAACAGCAAGCTACAATCCTTTTGACTGTAAGGAATCCTCACACAGTATTCAGCATTCAACTAAAGATCATGTTACTTTAACATAGAGAAGACTACACTTTCTATTAATATTTACTGTTGTCCTATTAATGTTTACTATTGTTCTGACTGAAGTACTGTTTGGGAATGTACTGCTCAAGAAAGTAACATAAAGTTCAGTCAGTATTGTAATATGCAAGTGAATGGAAGCCCTAAATTGGATTCTATCTAAAGGAAGTTTTGCCTTTATGACTCATGTTCTTGAAATTCTTATGTTCTCATCAAAACTAAAGTAATTTCGGATTATATGCATATTTTCATAAAACTATTTTATACATGTACCAAGAGGTTTAAAGCAGAGCCTTTCTGAAAGTTTTTAAAGAGCCCATGGAACATTTTCCAAAGATAGCTCCGACTCCTCTTTGCTTTGCTCATGCAAATGACATTTGCATCAAAAAGATGACTGAATAAAGTGAACAAACATTGAAGCTATAAAATTTACAAACTCAGGAAATCTTAATTTCATTGCCAAGTCAATGACAAAATTCCTATCATTTTAGTGGTTCCAAGATCTCATCCTGTTAGGCTTCCTGGGCAAACCAGTTCTTTTAGGACATTGACAAAATAGGTCACTCTTAAATTCAGAATGTTAACAGTTTGGAGTTTCTCAGTTTGGCTCTGGATCCAGCTTTTGCACTAGTTCAGAGGTGTGTTTCAAGTTCTAATTTAAGGTCATATCTGCTTATAATTTAACCATATAGTAACAACTGTAATACCTTAACGCACACTTTAAGGCGCTTGGGAAAGAAGACAGAGTGATAATTGCTGGCTTGTCTTTTGAGATCGTTAACAATGATGAAACAGCTTAACTACTGATCACTAACAGTAAAGAATATTATGCTGAATCAGTTAAAATAGGGCTTGCTTGGTGGATTGTGAGGTGGGTTTGGCCAATAAAATTTTCTTGAGATGCTTGTGTCAAAATTTAGTATCAGTGTATAGGTATATAGGATCACAGAATATTTTGGGTCTGAATGTCGTTGAGTCCAGTACCCTGCTCTAAGCAGGGCCAACTTCTATGTTGTATTAGGTTGCTCCATGCCTTGCTTAGTAAAGCTTGAATATTTCCAAGGACGGACATTTCATAGCCTTATAGTCTAGTGGTTAGGGATGCTGGGATGAAGGTTGGACTAGATGATCCTGGAGGTCCTTTCCAACCATAGTGATTCTATGATTCTCTCTAAGCAGGTTGTTCCCTGTGTAGCTACCTTCTCTTCAAAGTCTTTTGACTTAACATGCAATCAGAATTTCCTGATCTTTTCTTTTACTCTACATTTCTGAAAAGAGCCTGACTGTTGTCTAGGTAGCTGCCCACCAGGTAGCTGGACAATAGAAACCCTAAGACTTCAGAAACTCAGCTTTCAGCCTCTTCTCTTATGTCATGTAAGACCAGTTTAGTGGTCCTCTTCTGGACTCACTCCAATCTGTCAGTCTCTTTTTCTGCTGGAGGTCGTGGAGCCTCTATAAACTATTTAATAAAAGAATATGGTTTCTGCATTAATAGCCTTTGAAATAGATCTTTTCATCTTTAAAACATTATACAGAAGAGAAGTTGTAAAATACTCTCTAAGATTATTTATTTCCATTTGAGAAAAAGCTAAACTGAAGTAAACAACTGTATAAAGTTTGCTAATCAGGATAATGGCAGATCTGAAATCAAGTCAGAATTCCCGCTACTTATTTTGCCATCCGACAACTGAGTAAATGTATTTATTTATTTATTTTGGTCCCTGAAAAACTGTCTCAAGTGTCTGTGTTTTTATATTTAGGGAAATTCAAAGACATCCATATAAATTCTAGGGTTTTGTATCTCTGTTATTTTCTAGGTTTCTTTTGGCGTTTGACTTCTTTTTTCTTAGTACTGCTAAAGAGGCTAACTTTTATTTCTTTCATATCTTTCAGCTTATTTTCATTTAGGTATACCTACTCTACTTCTTAGTTTGGAAAACTTTTCCCCTTCTGATTCACTTTCCTATGTACAGCATTCAAGATGTGCTGCACCAACAAGCAGTCTTACTGTGAACCAGAGAACTTAAGGAATTGTAAGCTCCTGTTCACATGTAAAGCCTACAGAAATAATTTTTCAACTAACTTAGATCGTCTCCTTCACTGCAGTCCCAAAGAGATAAGATGCCATGCTAAAGAAGACCACAGTACTACTTGTTGGCTTTAGAAGCTTCATTTCAATAGGGGTTGGCTTTATTAAAGAGCCATTTACGCTTTGTTGTCAAGGAGAACTTGCCGGGGGACCTAAAGGGTCATTAGCCTCCACATAGCACCATACAGCGTAGCAGATGCTTCATGACATGTGACAAGGAAAGGCTTTAATGGGGTGTCAAGAAATCCCAGCCTTACCACTTTATTTTTTACTAATCTGTTGCTGTCTAGCAATGAGTTGTGATTTTATTGATAGGTGGCCTTTTACTTACATGTGCCAGTGATGAGAGTAAGAGGAAATTAAAGAAACACTGCCAGTCACATTGCATATTTTACTCCTGCTTTTAGTAATTCATCCTCCTACAAGAGTGAATTGGTCCATGGACAAGAATTAAACACAGAACTGTAAATTCCTTGAGCTTTTAAAATTCCATTTGGCTTGATAATTGCGAGTGCAGACAAGCCAGCCATTTATTTTAGAAAAATACCAAAGAATTTCAAGGAGCAACATAACTGTCAACTTCCTTTGTGCACTACAGTTACTGAATTGATCCACAAGTATCAGATGTGACCCACACACAGTTTTAGGACCCTTACTCAAAGACAACGTGCACAGTGTCTCAGAAATAGGATGATACAGAGAGCAGTACCTGGGGTACTAGTCACAGAGAATGTTCTTTTGCAGTTGTAGGCTTTTGTGATTCCTTACCTTTCAAATATACATAGCATATGATCTGAGGAAATACAAACTACAACACAGATTGCCTGAAGAGATTGTAGGTAAAGTTTCAAAACCACCAAAACCCCCAACAGAAAGGAAGCCCTTAGAACGAGATTCACTGGGAAGACAGTATGTGACTGCTTCAGGTTTTACTGTTTACTAACAGAACAGTTTTGTAAGAGAGTTTGTTTGAATTTAGCCACACTTTTAACCATCATGGTGGCCCTACAATGTGATTTTCCTTCTCCTCCTTATCTAGACAACTGTGTCTTCAGTGCTATATAAATCATCTGAGTTAATCTGAGAAGTGAAGGTTTCCAAGTAAGAGCGGCCACACCCTGAAGACATGGCATGTGAGACAGAATGCCTTCTATTTTAGGAATTCTTCCTTTCATCCAAAGAAAATCCCTCAGAAAGTCAGACCTAGCCATCAAGGCCCCCGGGATACATGGGAATTTATTATGTCATCATGAATTCTAAATGTGGTTACAAAGTAGTGTGTTCAGGGTGGACAAATGGATTTCACTACCACCCAATAGCTAAGGAAATCCTTTATCCCAGGAAAGACATCTGTGCCTCTTTCTTATTTGCTTCATTTCAGTAAGATGAATTTAATAGTATTTACACTGTGAGAGAATGGAAACCTCTGAAATTTTTCAGAGATAAAAAGGAGCAATGAAGTAAACTAGGAGTAAAGTTTACGCTCAGGGAACACATTTTTAGGAACACTGGGATTTTACTACACAGGATTTTAAAGATTACTGTCTGACTGCTTCTGAAGAGAAATCGTTGCATAAGCATCAACTAAGGCATGTGTGGAGAGCCCAACAAGGCCAGTTTGTATTGAGTCAACTGCATCCGTTCTCTTCTGGTCATCTGTAAATCTTTGAAAAATCATCAGAGTCCACTTTGTCTATCTAGGCAAAATTTACAGTTGGAAAAAGGATGTCATGGTTGGAAGAACTAAAATGTACAGTATCTCAGCTTTCGTTTCAACATAGGAAAATAAAACAGAAATCAGCCCCAATTTTTTTGTAGACACTAGAGTGGCCTTTGTACCACAAAACAGTGAACTAATGGAAAGTCATTCAGATTTTCTTCAAAAAAAAATCTATTTCATTCAAACTGTCTTTATTTACAAAACCTAATTCAGCCTACCTGAAAGTGCTTACAGTTCATGACACATTCTCCCACCTCAAGGTTCCCAATCACTTTTAGTGTGGATCACATCACAATGTAGAGGTTGTCCTACATAGTACTTCTTTATATCTTTGCAGTCACACAAAGTGTGTTCCATCTGATTCCTGACCACTGTGAGACCCTCCAATTTGCAGCTGTGCCGACGGATCTTCTGTTTTAATAGCATTTAACTGTGGTTTGGTAGGTAGAAACGATGAGGGATATTACGGAGCAGGTTCTTTGTGACCTGCGAAATAAAGATCTGCGAATTAACAGTGCTCACGAGACGTATTTTGGAATCTGTCAGAATAGTTCTATCAGGGTTATATTTTTAAGTGGTTGGGTTTTTGGAGGACCTGAGGACACTTGACAATCTAAAAACGAATGGTCCAAATGAGGCCCATAGAAGACTGAATCAGAGTGCTTGTTTAACAAGGTATTACTGTATTGTGTTCCCATCCGTTTTGACATGTGTACATTTAAGTATCATGAAATCTGAAGCATAGGGATATATAAAGTATCTTTGAATGTATCAAAGGGAGGTTTCCTAACATATGCTTTTGAAGTAATGTACCTTTGTGAAGTCATTTAAAGGCAATTATATCTTTCTCATAGGAAGGATCACTAAAGTTACACACACCACTGCCTGTTTATTCTTGTCTCAATAAAATGGCTTTGTTTTACAAAGAGGCAAAAATAAAGTAGAACAGAAGGGCAGATCGTTACCTGTTAATGAAATATTCAGCTACTTCTAATCTCACTGAAAGATCCATTATGTATTATTTTAGGAGTGGGAAGTGAAACAGACACACCATCTGAAGAATTAGAACTTTTAGGACATACTTTTGGGTCTCGTCACGTAAATATGCATCAATCTCATCCTCACCCTGTTTTTTAATCCTGTTCTGACCCGAGTAAAACAAGTATTTTCACTGCTTAATTCACTCATGTCAAGACTCAACTGTTACCACTTGAACCAAGACTGTCTTTCTCTAGAGCTGTTCTCTGCTGGAAGCAAGTGGTCACATTGAAGTAGAAAAAATCCAGTGATTTATTACAAGGTTCTGATGGAGGACAGTATCCTCTTGCAAATACAGATTCTTTATAATAAAAAGAAACAATATGTGAGAGAAATGAAGAAGCCATTCTCATTACGGGAATCTGTAATATAACGAAGAAAATCTGCTCTGTAGAGAAGCAGCAACAAAGAGAGGAAAAATCAATAAATCAAAAAGTAATGGGATCTGAACAGGCTATGGGGGTATATCTAACAACTGCCAGCAATGGAATGTTTGAGAATAATATTGTAGCTGTTACCTGGTAAATCGTAAGAAATCTGAGAAATGAAAAGATCAAAATGTAGCAGCTCGGAGCAATGCCAAGCGCCATATTGTGTGTATCTGCCTAAACAAGGAGAAATGTAGAACACTACTCCATTAAAAACTCCCGTAATGATAATAACCTAAATTAGAGCAATGGTTTCTGAACTTTGGCATAAACTCTGGAGCCTAGTAGATCTCAGAATATGAGAAGGGGCTTGAGCTGCAAGCTGAGCATCCAGGCTTTGAACACGTGGTTTTTCTGGACCACCTCCATTTCAGCTATTGGAGTAACATGTGGGAAGCAGGGAAGAGATCCCCTTGGAGTACCGTTCACTGGTGAAGCAAAAGCAAAGTCAAAATAGATGTAGTCTGTATTTTATCTCCTCTGAGGCCTTCCACAGTAGAAGAGAACAGGGGAAATGCAATGCTGGTGCTCCATCCAGCTGACAAAGTCCCCAGGGTGTGTCATCAGAAGACCTATGTTTTCTTGTTACCTAGAGTTTTAGTTTTCGGTTGGGTTTGATGAATTTTTTTTTTTTATTATTATTATTTGTTTGCTTTTCAGTCTGGAATGCACAAGTAATTTTAAAACTGTTTCAAATGATAGGGGGGAGTACAATTTGAATTATCTGGATTTTTCTTTGCTCTTTGCAAGAAAGCCTATGGAATTTGGCATCCTAACCTGGCCTCGCCTGATGTGATCGCAAACATAGTCAAATTTTTATTAAAATGTTTTGAATCTTTCAAACATGATATTGATAACTGAAATGGAGCAAAGAGACAGTAGCATCTGGTTTTAATGAATGTGGTCTGCTTATACTTGAAAGCAAAACCATGCAGGAAAAGACTGGAAATTCTTGTTCAGAGAATCAAAGTGCAATAGTGTTTTCCAATACCTGACATCTGTATGCTTAGAATGACCTGGGTGACTTCACTCAACCAATTGTTCACATTTTTTAGATTAAAATGCCATATTTGGATCTGAAATATATTTGATGCCTTTTTTTTTTTTATTTTAGCCCGTTGTGTACTTCTTTCCACTGCTACAATTTTAAGAAAGGGCTTCACTTTGAGCTTTATCATACCCTTTCAACTTGGCGTCCTTCAATAGCGTATGTATCAAACTGTTTTTATGTAGTAGTATGTGCGTTGCCATTACTATATTGAAGTCTAGACAAATAGGGCAACCCTTTGTGGAGGTGTTCTTATTCTATATGTATTAACATCTGAAAGAAGAGTTACCTGAAACAACTTCCTAAGCTTGAGAGGCGTATACAAGCCAACTTAAGATGTACCCTGTCTTTCAGTGGAAAAAAAGAGGGGTCATTGTCAAAACAGATTCTGCGAGAGGCCTCCCTGCCCCATTGCCTTCAACTCAAATGTTTTAGCAGCATTTCAAGCCCTTCATGGACGTGCTGCACACCATTAGAGTTTGAACACCTTCTAGCAGAGACTAACACAGCTTCCTGCATCTTTTCTATTTATTTATTCCACTTATTCCCTTTGCTTATTTCAGTGTAATATCATACTTATACTAGTATTTGAACTAAGAGTACAAGTTTGGAAAAGAAGAAATGTTTTCGACCATAAAAAACTACCTGTTGTCTATATTTTGAAGTTTTGACTCAGTTTTTCACATGAAAGGCAGAGGATAAGTGCCTCAGTTAGCAGTATCTACATTCCTGAAGTTTTCAGCTGTTAAAGCTGTAGTAAAAGTGGCTTTCAGTTACCACTAATAGCTTCTTTGAATCCTTTTGTTATTATCCCAAAGCTGAGAAATCAATGAGGTTGGCCAGTTTGATTAAATAGTTTTCTTAAGTCAAAGTATTGTAAAGTTAGCCTTTAAAAACAAATATGCTGTATTGCCTTTGACCATTTACAGTTTTTCTTTGGCTCCACCAAGCATGTGGATGTCTAATCAGGGGATTATCAAGTAGACTAGAGAAATATAACAAAGTTCTGCGCTCTAGTAAATATTTGTATAGCACAAGCCTGGAGAAAGTCCATGTTATATTTTACTGTTGATAATTTAATAACTCTGTGGCACGCCTGAAATTGTACAGTAAATGTCAGGATGTGTCAAGTGAGGTATCCTGTAAAATGTAATAACAGATTTAACATGAGGTGCGTACGTGGGTAGGTAACGCTGTCATTGGAAAATGCATTTTGCAAATAATGTTCAGGGCATTTATTTGAATTTTGCCAGGAAGTAAAGTGAGCAATGGTCATACAGCTTATAGTCAGTAACAATGACAACAGAAGTGACAAGCAGAGTAACTCATGCAGAAACAGTCCAGTCCATCAGATGATCATGAAACCAACAGTCAAAAGATCTGTGATTTCCTCTTGCTACAGAAAATAGACCATAGTGTAAACAATTGATTAAATTCACGGAATCTGTGTTGCTTGTGTTTAGGGGATAGCATACAGCATGCTGTCTGCCACAGTAGTTTGTTTGCACTGAAATTAAGCAATAATGATTGAGGCACAGAGCATTTCCTGGGGATTAATGACCGGCTGAGAAGAGTTGATGGCCCAAAGAACAGCTCCTGGCCATTAACCCCAGCCAGTCATTAATCCAAAGGAAATGCCCTACCCCAAGGTCTTTATTACTCTTAGAAAATGAAAACGAAGAAAAACAAACCTGTAAGGACCTAGATATTTATTCTGAGTGGTGAAGTTTCAAATCGTTTTGTGTGTGCAAATTTTGATAAAACAAATACCTTATCAGTTATTTAGCTGGAATGCTTGGTTCTCTCTAAAGCATCTTGATATCATCTAGACCTACAGAGTTGACAGGAGGCTAACTGGAGAAACATGATCTTGTTTTCACCTTTATTAATCTTTTTCTCTGTATGGAGTGCAACTAATGTTTAATTAGAATGTGATTTAAGTAAGGTGACCGAGTACTTTAAACAAGCATCTTTAAGTATTCTGCGTTGTGTTTAGTATTTAGAGTAAGTGCTGGCAGAGCACCAAACAGACCTAGAGACTCTTCTTACTATATTTAAAACATTTTTTCCCTAGTTTTGGAAGCAATGGACCATCTGTACCTTTACAAGCAAAAGTAGTTGTAAATGTGGAAAGTACACAATAAATTAAAAGTTAGCAAGTATACATATTGGATTTCTTGAGGTAAATTGCAGAACAAGTTTTTGGATGTTTGTTGTCTCCTCTATTTCCTGATCTGAAGAGCACTTCAGAAAATTTAAAAAAAAAAAAATGACTGTTAATCAAATATAAATTTATTCTCTTCTCTGCTGTGAAGGAGGATTTTCTCTACTTTACAGCCTTTAGGAAAGTCGTAAAACTTTCCTTCAGAAAAAGTACATGCCGTTGATATGTACACTATAGTTATACGTATTCATTAAGTAAATTCATCCAATGTTGACATAAAATATGAACTTAATTTATTCCTTTAGAGACAGAAATTTTACTTTCTAGGCTGTGCTATCATTAAGAATAGATTGTTCAGTTTATTCTCCATGCTTGGTGCATCTGGGGAACTTGTATCAATTGAGACTGATGGGACTCAATGTTCTACCCCCAGTCACCTCTCAACAGAGGAGAGAGGCTGGGATAGAAGTTACAATGAGGCAGCTTATTTTCATGTTGTAGACTAATCTGTATAGGCCAGAGGTTTGCTATAGAATCTTCAGGTATTTGAGGGGATATGCTACAGCACAACTGAATACTGGAAGATTTTTTTCATGTTTTATTAAAAGGCAGGTTTATGTAGTCCATAGAGTTAACAATAAATAGTTAATTTACACATGAACATCTCTCTATAGGTGAATAGTAATAGTTTGGCAACAATTTAAGGAAAACAGATTGATGAAGATGAAGATTGACAAAGAAGTTGAGGTAAGATGCCTTTTTCTAATTCAATACAAACCAAATTAATTAACCAATTTAATTATTGTGCTTTCTGTATGTCATTAATTTTATATCAAAGTAATACGTATGTTGCATTATTTTCAAAAGTCAACGTAAAACTATACTTAGCTATAGTTGTGTGAGGATGTCTTGGGGGACTGTAGTGACAGTGGCTTATTTTATTTGGAGTTCTTCAAAGGAAAACAGCCATGTAAAGCAGGAATATTTTGATTAAATAACCCTTGTTGTATATGTCATTGATACAAGGATTTAGCCATTAGTGCTAAGAAAACATTAACTTATAAACTTCAGTGATTATAATGCTGATGCTAGGAAAAGGATTTTCACATAAATATATTTTTCAGGTTAGTAGAACTTGCAGTGACTTTACTGTGACCAGGAATAAGTGTTTATGATGTTGTACCTGAATATCCATGTCATCTTCCATTAACATGCAAACGTTCAAATCACTGTAAAGGTCCTATTTTGGAATCTGTAGCCTTGTATGCATTTTAGAGGTACTCCCAAACTAGTATAGATTACTACAGAATTCTTTGTTTTCCCTACTTTGTATCGACTACAAAGGGAATTACTTCCGTCCAGATCCTTGATATCTCCAATACTCCCTCTAGAGCAAGAGCTATTGTAAATGTAGAAAGCTACGTCGGTCAAGTCTGTAATAAGTATTGTTTAAATCAGCATGTTGTGTAGTACAACATGGAACAAGTAATATAATCTTTCTAGAAAAAAACAAAACAAAACAAACCAGCTTACTTATTAATTTGAATAGGAAACAGCTAGTTTTGCTTTAAGCACTTCTTCTTCTCCTCTTCCGGATACTATTCATTCAGAAAAATGCCTTCAACTAGTGCTAAACCCAGGAAATACATGGTGAATGGTACCTTGGCACTTGCAAATCTAAACAGGATGTGCTTTGTTTCAAAAACCACAGATACTGAGGTACAAGCAATGTCATTCCACACGATGGGCCAGATCTGAAAAGGAGCGAGAGCTTACTACTCCGTACTGCCATTCTCATGTGCTGCGATGTGTAGGTTTTTTTATGTGGCCAGCACAGTAGACTTAAAACAGTATGATTTATAGGGAGAGAAAGGCCTTGGAAGGCACCAAAGCCACTGAGCATCTCGTTATTCAATAGAGAGTTGTGAAGGCAGAGGTGAATGTTGAATCCTATCTTCAGATGTTTGAGAGGTAACCACTTTCTTCTGTTACACCTTTGCAGTGGAGGTCCCTCTCCCAATGTGACTTCACAGTCTTCACAAGATAAAGTTCAGTAGTTTTTCTTCCTTTTTTTTAAAAAAAAAATCTTCCAGTGGCCATGACCACCTCCAAAACAGTAAAGTGTCTATTATTAGTGCTCACATACCATGGGAAGTACAGAGTCTTTCTTCCACTTTAGAGGTCTCAAATCTATCTTCTACTATGAATTAGCACAGGCCATAGTTGGCTTGGAGGGATAAAGGGACAGTAGTTGGGTTTCTTGAATCTTAGCTACTAAGATAAACTGCATGAAGTAAGTATGAACACAGTTGTTAGACTTGGTGATGAAGCCTTCAATCAAACAATCAAGCAGCAGGAGACCTAGGACCTTACCAGTGCTTATGGCCCTTTTATTTTCTTCATATAAATGATATACACTGTTCATGAAGCATGATTCAAAACTCGAGGTCCTCACCTTTTCCTGTTGTGTTCTAGTCTTAGAACAGAAACCCTGAAACCTTGAGTTTTCAAGACCAGCTTCAGCACAGTGATTCTTCTTGCTCTCTACACATACACATCTTTCATTTCCACCACGCAACAGTAACTTAACTTCCCTTGCAATTGAGCAACAAGGATTTGAATCCTTTTAGGCAGAGGATGGAGCTGAAATTCTACAACCTTCATATACAGAGTACTCTGCAAGTGCTGTGCTAATAAAAAGAAGTGATAGCCTAAGGCTTTGCCATTTCTTTAAAAAAAAAAAGAAAAAAAAAAAAGCAGCAGCTATTGTTACTATTGCATTGGTTTTGGAACCAGATCTAGAATGTCTACAAACTGCGTTGTCAGAGGTCCTTGGGACGCTAGTGCTTGCACAGGACCTAAGGTCTGAGCTGCTCTGCTCTGTGGTAACTGGTGTGTTTGAAGGCAGCAATGAAGGCACGCCAGACTTGTAAAAAAGAAGAGAGAGGTGCTTTTAGAGTTTCATTATGTTTGGTGGTAGTAGAATAGCCTTTTCATGATTGCCTGAATTCTACCTAAATTTCAGTTACGTTTCTGCATCTTTTTTTGCATCTGACCACGGCTGTTCACTGGGTAAAGATCAAAATCACACCTTGCATAGTGACCATATATGGCCAAAACCCACTGCTTTTGATTTTCTTTTCAACATCAAAGCACTAGAAAGAGCATCTTCACTGAGTCCACTGACGTTCTTTAACAGGGTGGTCTGTAAATAGTCTAAAGGTTTGCTCACAAATTTAAAGTACAAAGCTTGCATTACATGCGTACAATCTACTTCTTTTCTTAATTGAGAATTGCAACATATTTTGGGAAAAGAAGGGAAATTTAATTTATCAGGTAATAATTTTTGTCTCAGAACAAAAAGCAGTGAGTCTGAACAGCCTATCTGTACAGAACATCCTGACCTTCTTAAAGGTCTTTTGCAACCTAAATGATTCTACGACCTGAAATAGTTTGTCACTTTGTCTTCAAAGTAGTCGAACAGATTTTAAACTCATATTGCTGTTTTGAAAAGAAGTCACATTTATGTCAGTTGTGCAAACAAGGGAACTGTAAACCAGAACAAAAAGAAACCAAACCAGTGTGGAAAACTCGTGTTCTGCATACACAAAGGACACTGGAAATGTAGCCTTTGGAGTATGAGATTTCACTGTAAGTGCAAGGGAGAGCTGGGACAGTCTGAGGAAGCAGCAACTCACACACTGACCTTTTTGCACCCCGAGAAAAAGATGTGTCGTGTTAATTTTAGGTTAGTGAGATAAAGACACAGAAGTACAGATAGATTCTATTAAAATATGTTCCAACTATTTATCAGGGCTGGAAAAGTTGTAAAACCCTGCTAGAATTTTCCATCAAGTAAACTCTCTCTCTCATCATCATATAAAACATTTACAGGGACCAAGCTTGTGGCCGTAAATGTGCTCCTGTGTTCAAACCTAGCTACCCTTTAGAACCATCTCAAGATACTTCTGTCTAACCCCCTATTTTCAAACTCGATAGGTGTTAGGAACATGAGGCTATCTCTTTCTATATATATTAATTCATGTAACATAATTCTACAAGATGGCACACATTTACTCATGGGTTAAGATTATAATTACATTTCAAAGCAGTTCTCTTGAAACATTCTAAAACAGATTATGTTCTTAAAAACTCTGTTCTTTGCTTTGCATGTTTTAGTACTACATCCCATTAAAGCTGTGTTTGAAGTTACTAGGATTTGTTAAAAATTTGATAATGCCTAAGCAGATAAGAGATTATATGCTTTATGTATATATTTGAAGGATTTGTTCCAGCTTGGATACAGTGTATTAATTGGCCACCTACAGTGAACAGCAGTGTTTAATATTTAGAACCCTTTTCCTCATTGTTTTCCAGGCAGAAGAGCATGTAAGTATTCTTTTAACTAAATTTGCTAACTTTCTGGAACACATTTAAACAATGTGCGCTACTTGTGTCATATTACATTAACTTCACTTCTACAGACAGGTTGTATACATATGTAATAAATAGCCCCTCAGGGATCAGATCTAGATTAACTGAGAAAAACGTACTCTGCTATACGTTAAGTAATTTACAATATCTCAGTAAACATTAGAAAAGACATGTTTGTCTCACCAGAACAGGTTAACAGTGCCTGCAGACTCAGTAATGATTGTAGAATGTTAAACTATCAAGTGGAAAGTTATAATCACTTTAAATAGTCTAATTTTTTCCCCTAAAACATCAGACTATCTGGAGTTTGATACCATGATGTCTGTAATAACACTGAATGTTTATGACACAGAATGAAAGTAGTAAAGAAAAACACCAGTTCTGCAAAGGATCTAAACAGAGTGACTTAAAACTGAGAGAGGAAAGCTTGGAGAGAAAACTTGTTTAAGTGGGTAATCTTTTATTTACATATTATTCCTATTAAATTAAATTGCAATATCTGCAATTTAAGGTGAAACATGGTTTAGGCACGCCAGTTTTATTTATCTACCGCAAAAATCTCTGTAGCCTCTCTATTGCTATCAGCTCAGTTCTGCCTGGTAATTATTTAAATACAGGTATGGCAACTGTGCTGTCACTGGCTTTGGTTTTTGTTGCCCTCGTCCAAAGTCATTAACAACGAGTGTTCTGAGTAAGCCTGTGAAGGTTATTTCAGAAGACTTCAGATGCTTAACGTGAACATTCATTGCAACTCTACGACTTGTAAGATTTGCCAGGTATTGATGAGAGTAATGTGTATATAGAACAGCAAAAAATAAAATTCTCTTTTCCTCATGTTAAATCAATGCATCTGTTGGCTATATTGCTTGGCTGTGTAGATTTAAGTTTTCCCAAGCCCTAAGAAAATAGCAGTCACCATGCAGCGCTCGTGTAAGCTTAGGACAAACCATACAGTATAAGAAGGGCAGTGATTTTAGGCTTTAGCTGCCTTGTCTTTGATACACAGAAGGAGATAGAAAGTAGGCTAAATTCCAAATGAGGAAGCATGTTTAGAATTCTGTCTTAATTGATCATTTAAGGACAATCATGCTAGTTGTTTAATTACATTATTTAACTGTCTTAAAGTCAGGCAAGAGGCCCACCAGCATAGAGAAATAACAAACTGTAGTAGGAAAGTGGCTGGAGCAGAGGACCATAAGCCCTGGATTCTGGAGAAGCCATTTAACACTGTTTGCTTGTCCTGAACTAGAAATAATAAATACTTCATTATACTCAATTATTGGAGATCCTAAGACAAGAAGCACTGTATTACAAATAATCATTATTATTTCATTATATATTAGCTTTGCAACAAAAACAGCCGAAGACTTTTGTACATGGAGTAAAGGTAATTCAATACGCATTAGGTAGGAATGACTTAAGAAATATATTAATTGCATATGAAAATGTTAAAAGTGACGGCTGATGCAAATGTTCATAAATATCGTAGCTCTCTGTAGAAGAGGTATAATTAAGTCAAAAACCAAGATGTCATATTTACTTAGTCACTTAGTCTGATCTTGCAGAAGCAGCTTGATTCATTGTACTGTTTGAGGAGAGAGAAAAAATATTTGAAAGTAAAAAGAAAGAAGACTGAGAAAGGGACAAATTTTACCTTCAGAGCATGGGAGGTCTGGTGAGATATAATCATGTAAAACTGGTATAATTTGAGGTGAGAATCTCCAAGTATGGTTTGTTTCAGGTAGGCCTGACTCTGCTGGTCCGATCAATCTGTCTATAAAGAAGGATGCAAAAGGCATGATCATTTGTTTTTCAGTTGAGGACCTGACATAATGACAAATATGTCAGGCTTTAAGAGAAGCTTGAAAATGGAATTCAGTGGAATTTACCTACCAATCATACTATGTACTTGCCCTCCGCAGATCAGTGAATTCTGTGCTCTCCTTGTTTATCTACTCCTACCTACCCAAGGAATAATTGGAATCCAAGACAAAAGTGTCATGTAGTGCCAGTAACTCAACATACAGGTTCATCTATAATTAAATACAGTGCCTTTATTAAAAAAAAAAAAAAAAAAAAGAGAAAGAAGTGCTTTTTAGAAACAAATTAATAACATTAAAAGTAATGATATTGATTCTTAAAGAGTGCTAAATTGTATCTTATTATACCAAAAATAAGAAAGTAAATTAAAAACCTACCATGAACTAGAGAATTATGTGGACACAATCCCTGTTACTTTAAAGTGAGATATAAATCCGGAGATTTCTCATGCCATCATTTTGTAAATAATTACAGTTCTGCTGAATCTGTTGTATAAAGTTTACATGGGAGGTTCAGTGCACCCTCGCTCTTGTTTAGAACATTCGGAACCACCAGAGAGATGTTGACATATGGCTGCACTGTTTTAGTGCACGAGACATCTACTACATGGGAGCATAATAAACAGGAGCATAAAGACAGGTTTGTGCAAGCAGTTTGGATTGACCTTTTTGGCAGCTGAAATCCATCTTGAGTGCATGGTGCTGATGTGGACAGACATGTAAACCTCGTCTTGTTACCACAACTACTAGTTTCACAGATAGACTCCAATGCTCAAAAGGTATATCATTCTAAGTAAAGTGATTTTAAATGGGAGAGGGGATGTAGCAGCCACAATTAATAAGACACGTCAGAAACTCTTTCTGAAGTTTGTGGCAATACCTCTACTGATCAATGAAGAGTTAGATAAGTATGGTTTACACTAATAGGATTTCTTATGATATTTTCAGGGAGATGGCTTATATCATGTATTTTTTCCCTTGCAAAATATTTGACCAACTAGTGCAGTATTTTAATTTTGGCATTTAAAAGAACAATCTGCTATTCTTTCAATGAGCAGTTCATAGATCAGCATTTTTAAAATTAGGAATATTTATATAAATACCTTTTACTCTTGAATAACAGTCTCAGAATCTGAACTACAGCAGTATTCTTCGAAACAGAATGAAGCCAATTCTATTGCATTTTTTAAGAAACATTTTTCAAAAAACAACACTTTCTATCTTTTGACAAGTATCTAACATAACCAAATTTGATCTTCTTTTAACAAGTCCTAACCTACTGTTACATATCAAGGCATTAGCCTCTTTGTGTAGCTGTGGTAGCATTTGGATTCAAGAATATAAAATAATCACTCATTGTGATAATAAATTTTAAGGTTTAGTTTTAACTGATGGGATGTAGGCAAATGGCACACACAGCTCTATACACTCTTTACGTCCTCAGTAATTTCTTATGGAAGTAACGGAAACTCTGCATGTTATCTGTGGATGTTTCTCATCAGTTCTAAATGTTATTTAGTATTGAAAGAATACACCTATATTTTGTGAATATACCTACCTATACTCCTGTGAATAGCATGCTTTTTACAGTTTCCCTAAGTTTATAAACTCACTAGTTAGTAAAATCCTGAGATGAACATGAGTAAAATTAAAAAAATTATTATCGTTGTAATGGTAAGGGGTGGTGAAGATGCAGCATGCAGAGGAAGGTAGCAAAAGAGTAATTAAGCAATTAGGCACAATAGAGAAGATGGTTAGCATGAGATACTCCTTATCTTGGATTTCACAAGTTCACCATGGAGCAGGTATCTTGAAAACAGCAGTGGCTGGTACTATCTCATGATAACCACACCCCTTGCTTTACCCTGGTGTTTTTATAAGACTGTTTCTGGAAAGGGAGGTTGTATTTTATGTGCATGTGCCTGTGTGTATTGGAAAACAGTGATGAGATAGTGATACAGAGTACTTTAAATTTAATATACACCTAGTCAGACCTAATACAGAATTATAGAGCGAGCGACATTCTTCATATTGAAGTGTTGTTGCAGAGCCAGTTGATTTTCAGATTATGTTGTAAAAAATACACATGCAGTTAATCTCTTATTTAGAAATACAGAAAACATGACCCTTTAGTGACTGCCTTACCCGTTTCATGCAACATGTGGAAGTACAATTCAGTGCAATTAGTGATACTATGATTTTGTCTAGTTTTTGTGGCCTGAAAATGGAAAGGTATGTAATATCACAAATTCAACCTGGAAATTTGAAAATTTCAGGGTTTTTTAATCAACATAATCACAGAATAATTGAGGTCAGAAGGGACCTCTGGAGGGTGCAGTCAAGGTCACCTACTGCCAGTAGACCAGGATCATGTCCAGATGACTTTTGAGTATCTCCACAGCCTCTCTGGACAACCTGTGTGAGTGCCCAGTCACCCTCACAATAAAACCATGTTTCCTGATGTTCAGAGGGAACCTCTTGCCTTTCAGCATATACCCATTGTCCTGTCACTGGACGTGACCGTAAAGTGTCTCCTTTGCACCCTCCCACCAAATATTTATATACATTTATAAGTTACACTCTCCCACCTCCCAGCTATGCAGCCCCATGTATGGGAGATGCTCATCTTCTTTTACAACATATATTACACTGGTTGGTTTGCACTGCACGATGATGTGAGTTTCACTGTACTTACGCTGTTCGTAGCACTTGATCTGTGAGGGTGAAAGACCCATATTACTTAGGAAAACCTCAGTCTCTTAGGATTTCTGTGATTGTGTTTCACTGTTAATAGTACTCATTGGTACAAAAGAAACCAACGGAGAACAAGTTGTCAGATGCTATTCTTTCTTTTAAACATTCTGAATCTTAAGTTCATTTGGAAAGGTAAAAGTAATGGTACAGAATGGAAATCAATGTGATTGTTGCGGCTGTAACCCTTGCATTCTCAGACATTTGTCTGCTTTCTCACCACTACATCTGAGGACAGAGGCCTGGCATTATTTTGCTGGTAGCACGTATTAGTAAGGATTAAACCATTTTCTTATCTCTTTGTTTGCAGAAGGGCAAAAATACATGAGAATTTCTGAATTCTAGTAATGGCAGTGCTAAACTCCATTGAAAGCTTTGATTTTGAGCTGTGCTTACTTAGCATGGCACTGAGGCAGAGGGGGAAAGTGAGAGGGAAAGATTGGCCTTTTCTTCCTCACCTGAACCTTTTAGGTTCCCTTCTGCTTGCCTTGAGAAAGCCTTTCTTCCCTTCCCTTACACATATTACATTACCCTATCCTGGGCTTATGCCAGATTCTGGAGAGCATGTACCCATGCCAGATTCTGGAGAGAGAATCTGGCCTCACAATGTTTGCATTGTGTTTGCTCACTACAAGCAAGGGTGCTTTGAAAGGAGCCAAGTTTGAATGTGCAGCTATCCTTGTGTTACACAGGCCTATGAAATGTTGTATATTGCTAATGTTCATATGTATTTGGAGAAAACAAATATGTTTATATGGTTTTCATTTTAAAATTATTGAAGTGGTATCCTTGGTTCTTGCTGCTAGTGGAGTTTAATATTGCCGTCCTCACGTGAGCAAATCTCCCAGTGAGATCAACATAAGGTTTTCCTTGAGGAAAATGTTAAAAAATTGACTTGTAATGATCAGACAGGAGTTGTGCTTCACTCAGCTTCTGCATCTCTCAGCAGCTTCTGCGTCCATTTGAAATCTCAAGTATTAGAGATCTTTTGAGCACTCCAGTTTCAGGAGGGATGCTCTGTATGAGGTGTCTAAGAATGTCTTTTACTGGTGTGGAAAATACATGTATAAAGATAAGAGCTAGCTATTCCACAGGAATTAGTGAAATCCTAAATTTTGCACAGTTCTACATTTTTCTACTGAGGGATTTTTATTTATTGTTATTCTGGTTAAAGTGGTACTTAATCCCTCAGTAAGAATTCCATGATAAAATTCAGGCTGTGCCTTGGGTGACCTGTCAGAAACTGTATATCTTATTGCTAGGAATCTTTTGAGACTTGAGATTTGATTTTATTTTTTTTTTCCCTGCACATATATGAGAAGTCTTTGGCAAAGGTCACACAAGTTTTAACCCACAATATTAAGTCACAAATGAAATGGATTTAAGTGGTCTTGCCCTACTCCCTTATGAGTGCTTGCTCACATCTCAAAACCACCGTATAATTTGTCACAATTCAACATGATTATCTGTCTTTGCTCAGGAGAACTATAATAGCTAAAGAGTAAGTTATATTGCAGGTAAGGATATAGGATTACTGGTAGAGCTGATTGAAAGAGCTTTCAAAACTGTAGTCTAAGCCAATCTGACCCTAGCTTGTGCTTACTTTCTTTTATTTCCTCTTTTTTTCCTTTTCTTGGTTCTGTTGTCTTTTGGGCTTTGGTTTGGTTTTCTGTTGTTTTTTTTTTTTCTGGTGTGTTTTTTTGTTGTGCTAAAAAATATCCTAGATTGCACCAAAAAATGCCACCACAGAATAGCATAGCAAACAAAGGTTCAGCTGACAGTGCATAAATAGACCCAGCAATCTTTGATTCAGCTGTCCTCCCTGCTCAAAAAAAGTTTTTCAGCGTGTAGACAGCGAAGCATGTAAATGTTATTTTCTAAACACTGCATGTCCAAATGATCTAGAGGGGATCATGGAACAGAACATAGTTTGAAAAGCTACCCTCCCACACACTCCCCCCGCCCGCCCCATCTGGGTTCTTTGAGAAACGGGGCATGTTCTAGTTGCCAATCAAGCTGTTATGTAAATTCTCTCTAAAGTTCAGTGCACTTTTTAAAATATTTCGAGGTTTGGTACATTTTAAAGAAATGCTCCTTAGCATAATGAGCTGTGCCTATCTTCTTCATGTTCGTTAGTCGCATGCTAATGGATATGTTTAACATTCCTTCTTATCTTGTTTCCTGATTGATGGGAACTTGAACCAACCTCTAGACTTCCAGACCTTGCTCAGTTACTGTCATTTTCATTGGCAGAATAAATCATTTGATGTGAAAAATATTATGCACTATTTTGATTCCTTGTTCAGTCCTATATTATGTATTATCTATCAACATTTATGGTTTTTTTCTGTGGATATCTGATGAGGTCCAATACTGTATGACAGGCTCTATTATTTAACAGACTACCAGGATTTTTTACCTTCTTCTGTTGTAGCATGGACAAAGGAATTGCAAACTACTCTTTTTATTTTTCTTTACTTTTCTTCTTCACTGTAGCTGCTTGGGTTAAAAGGCAAACAAACAAACAAATCTCTGTGGACTTCAAAGAGATCAAATTTAAAAAAGCAAATAATTTCTTAAAGCTAGGCTGTTTTGCTGTGTTTCTCTCCTGTTTTTCTTTTCTTCTTCTTTTTTTTTTTTTTTTTTACTTCTGAAAAGAACTAGCAGGCTGTAGGCACTGCCTGTGGCTTGCTAGCCTTGCTTCTTGTGTGGTCTGTGCAGACTTTATGATTTATTCAGCTAATGGGAAAGGAGCATGACCCCCAGTGGCCACAGAAAGAGAGCTGCATGTGGGTTTAATGCTTTCACCACAAAAATGTCTGCTATGACTAAGCTGTGTGGCTGAAGTCACTGTCTGAATGGTGCTAAAAAGGAACTTAGGCATTAAGTGTGCACTATTTACTATAGATTGGCTCTTGGGATTAGGCCAAGGGTTTCTTACTCAGTTTCAAAGAATAGCATGGAAGCTGCTAGGAAAATTAGAGCTGTGCAATTTATTTTTACCAGTCTCCCCAGTGAGTGACCCAGTGAAGGATTTGCCTCATAACACTTTTTTTCATCAGTTACCAAAGAGCGATTCAAAATGTACTGATTTGTTCGTGAGTTTTATGGGGCTTATTGTTTACATTTTCCCATCTCCTACTTTTCTTCATGTTAACGTGACTTTCTAATACTGTTTTTCTTTATGTATTGCTTAGAACTATAAAGGAAAACAGGTTTGGACAGCATTTAAGCATCATGCCTTAAGACTAGTTACGCTACTGTCTCTGATTTAAAGGATGAAACTGTGGGCTAGATTAGGAGTCTGCCTCCATCCTTGCTCTAGAGAATGGCAAAAACACATATACTTCATTGGGAAGAAGTTGAAATCAGTCTGGGGTTTTTTATGGCAACACTGCCACTAGTTTTACTTTATGCTGACTTTTAAGGACAGGTCAAGACACTCTATGTCTGTTTGCCTACTGATAGGTAACCGTGTCTTCACGTGGTTATATTAAAAACAAACCCACCACCTATACTGAGGGAAAAGAATTAATGTGTTTAATAGGCTTTATAAAGCATTTAGAATTCTGTGTTCCCAGCACTAATATTTTTCATCATGCTATCTATAAAAAACAGTGGAACATTAAAAATGAGTCACAAACACTTTGCTAGTGGTATTGTTTGTTTTCTGAAAAATATTCTTTGTTATCTGAAATGTTGAGCACAACTTTTAAAAAAGAGATCTAGAAGAAAATGAGGGGGGGAAAAAAAAAGATACAAAGCTCTAGGAAGTGACATTCCAGATTCCTTCCATCATCTCATAGTTAGATCTTGGTCAGCTCCAGTAAGTGTAAGGCAATCCAGTATAACTAAAAGCAAGATTTGGTGTTAGTATTTATTTTACTTATTGAATTATTGGCAAGGATGTAGAGGAGAGAAAAAAAATTAAGTATGTCATGTACTATGTCCTTTTATTTTTTTGTTTCTAAGTTTTGGAAAATGGAAAAAAAAATTAACAGATTTTATATAAATAAGAGTACTTTATGTGTATGTATTTGCATTTTGTCTCACAGTCTTGTAGACTTCTGTCTTGTAATCAAGGTTTTAAAATCTAGATGACAAATATTAAGATCCTAAATCATGTTTCTGCACACAAGCATCAATGTCTGTAAATGTTGGGGACTCACAAAATAGAAGTAATTGAAGTGAAAGGGTGCTGCAAGTGTTTTTGCAGTTTCGAAATTCAGACCATTTTTTCCCATAAGTATTATTGGAAAAAAAAGAAGTCATGCAACATTTCTATTTACAGAAAGGCAAACTTGGCCATCAAATGTAAGGTATTATATACATGGGCAAATATGGTGAATTATTTGGTGAAAAAATAGTTGAAAAAGTCCAAGTGTATTTCAGTCTTGCATTTTTTAACAATCTTGTGTATATGTAGTGCTTCTTTTGTTTTAATGAGTTCTAAAACATTGGTCATATCTTGTCAAATGAAACCTCTGAAACTCTGTTGTTGATCTGAAACAGTTTTTTTTTAAATCATTTTTCCCTCTAGACAGGAAGTGAAAGAAGTTATTCATACAGTTCTATTTCATAATCTTAAGACACAGAGGTTTGAAATTTTTACTTGACTCTGGTTTGAAGTCTGTCTTTCCTGTCCAGTTTTCGGGGACATCTGAAATAAGGCTAGAAATCTCAAGGTGGAAGACTTCTTGCTGTGCTTAGTTTGTTCCCAATTCTTGCACAACTAGGAAGAAAAAATGTGAGAAATCAGCAGTGATGGTGTTATCTAAGCACAGAAATTTGTGAAAAGGGAGTGAGGGGGTTCTGTAGTAGAGGATTAGGCCTGTTTTTAACCTTATAAATGTTTGTATTTCCTGTTTAGAGGAGGACTCTGACTTTATGCTGCCCTGTAACCCTACACTAGAATGATGTGGTGATTGTACCCTAAGAGAATTTGAGAAGTCATTGCTTTGGGTTGTACAGAGCATTTTTACTGGGCTACTCTACGTTGTGGAGAAGTTCCCCTCTTCAGGCTGTAGGGGATGGTAAAGAGAACTGTACAAGTGCAGTGGGAATAGTAATAGTAAAAGTCTACTTACCTACAGCATGCAAACTGGTGTGTGTGGTGTGCAGCACAGATGCCTTGTCAGCAAGAGACATAGGAGAGGACAGCTGTATGTGTCTGGCATGCAGGTGTCTCAGCTGGTATTCGTACTGTCTACTGGCAAACAGATTTTTTTATTTTTTTTTCTAGTGGAGGGGGAAGAAACAGTGGGAGGTAAAGAAAGAAGAGGGATCACCCACAGTCATTTCCCAGAATGGAAAAGGAGAAAAGCAACACATCAGCTCAACCCCTGTTTACACATATAATTGGCTCAGCTTTCCTTCACAAGTATAAATCAAATGGTACAGACTTGGGATGTTTTTCTCTCTCCTGTGAAGACAGCCTCTTCGTTTTTTTGACTTATGAGGGTTGTGTTAGTACTCCAGGAGCTCTAGATTGCAAGCTGTAAACTTGACTCTGGATTTCCTTGACTGAAAGCCTCAACATTCTCTTCAGTAGATTTCTTTTTCCCTAGGAAGTCACGTAGTGACTTGTGTCACTATGAACTGCCTTGGCGACATAAAGTGTCTTTACATTCAGTAACTTTAGATCCTTCCGTGGGAACATCTTTTCTGAAGATAATTTTTTCCAGATATCATGACAGCACCTGCCTTCTGTGACTAAAATGTGAAGGACATGGTGAAGTTACTTGAATTTCTGAAATTCTTAGTAGTGACTGACAACTTGTAAAAGCTAGAGTAGCTCTTGGGGTATTCACACTTAAGTCAAGATATAAACCAACTCAGAGTAGTTGTAGGCAGTTGTGTTATGTGATCTGCTGGCTTAACTTCACTGTTTTATGCAATTTAGGCTTTTCGTAATGAGGTCCTAGTATAAATTACTCGGATCTGGCTGTACCCACATAAATACTACAGTTAAAAGCTGTTTTCCTTATTTCTCTGGGTTTTTTTGTTTGGTTGGTTGTTTTGTTTTGTTTTTTCCTTCTCACATAAATGTAGCAGTCAGGAATCAGGTTTTTCATCTATATTGGACACATGTAGTCCTACATCTGTTCTCTCACAGTAGCCAGTTTCAGATGCCTTAAAGGGGAGTGTATAGAAACACAAATTATTATTACTGTTATTTTATTTGCTGTAGCACAGTATTACTACCAAATGCCCAATGGGGGTTAAATCTACCCTCATTTGGAATATACGTTATACTGAAATCTCATCAATTATTTTTTAGTTTGGTCAAGGCTGCATTGGAACCATAACCCCCGTGGTGCTAGCTCATGGAGGCTATAGAACTGGGTGTGCATGCTCATGGCATACACAGTCCATAGGGACAATATCAGTTCCAGGGACGATATTAGTATCTATTAATCATATAGTGGTTTGTTAAACATGTTTGGTAAGCCATTAGTCCCTACAGCACAGAGATTATTATATGCATCTTCTTGGACCACACTATTGTTAGTGATATGTAACACGTAAGTCAGTGATGTAGTTGTCCAGGAGAAGGTTTTCTAAACAATTGGGAATTTTGCCCTTCACCAACCAATGTGCTGAAATATTTAATCATGTAGATGTTGTCTAAGAGGAGACTCAGGGGAGACCTCATCACTCTCTACAACTACCTGAAAGGAGGTTGTAGACAGGTGGGGGTCGGGCTCTTCTCCCAGGCAATTAGTGACAGGACAAGAGGGCATGGCCTGAAGCTGCGCCAGGGGAGGTTTAGGTTGGATATTAGGAAGCACTTCCTCACAGAAGGGGTCATTAGGCGCTGGAATGGACTGCCCAGGGAGGTGGTGGAGTCGCCATCCCTGGAGGTGTTTAAGGAAAGATTGGATGTGGCACTTAGTGACATGGTCTAGCTAGGTGTTGTGGTGTTGGGTTCATAGGCTGGACTTGATGACCTCGGAGGTCTATTCCAGCCTCAACAATTCTATGATTCTATATAATTGCTTGAATTTGCATAGGTCTTCTAGGGGCAGGTGGTTTGGGTTTTATTTTTGGTTCTGCCTTAGAATATTGTTGGACATGTCACATTCTGATTGGTATTTAATTTCTTCTCATTGAAATGTGTATATGAATATTCCCTAAACAGACAAATGATCTGTGCATCTTAATTCCTTACTACTTGCCAAACCATTTCAGATCTTCACATGAAAGTCACTATGAAAGCTAATTTCTGTGGATTTTTAGCTAATTTTAAATTACTTTTTTCAAACTTAGAATTAATCGTTAACATCGGCAAACACTAGATGCAGACCTTGGCACTATAATTTCCACATACAGCTTATTGCCTTTTTTTTTTTTTTTTGCTTTGCTTTTAAAAATATACTTTCTGTTCATTGCACTGACTCTTGCCTTCATCTATGTTTTTGTATGTAGACATTTCTCTCTCACATGGGGAGTTGCCAAATGTGTTCTACAGTCTCAGGATAGGATGATCATGTCATTTCCCCCTGTCTGCCCTTTTGAGACTCTGTATTCTGCAATATGTAAGAGTAAACCTCAGTCTGTGAAAACTAAATTGTCTTGGGAAAAAAGTGTTCTAAGAATTCACTTTGAAGCTCCTCAGATCTTACTCTCTCTAAGAAAACCTCAGTTGGGATGGAGGTTCGAAGCTCAGAACATTCTCTGTTGAATTAATTTTTTTAATCAATACCGCCTTTCTTTGACAAAACATTTTACAAGAAGGTGCATTATGCCTACGTATCAGCTCGTTCACATATTTGTCTTCAACTCTGTATCTTGATTCAGTGTCTTACCATTTGCTGATGTGCTTGCTACTTGATGTTTTATCTCATCTGATCTAACTGCCCGCTGCTGGTTACCACCAGAAGCGGAGGTGCTCCTGTCATTTTCCTTTCACTCCTGTTCAGAAATTCATTCTCCCTTACACTATGCCTAGCATGTGGTGCCGCTGCCAGGGTGTCAGTTCAGGAAACATCATTCATTTCTTGATGGGGCAAGAAGTAAGGTTTCCATTGGAGCAGCTCACTGAACTGGTTTAGCTGGGGACATCAGGATCTTTACTTCTAAATGGAAGTGAGAGGAGGGAAAGAGCATTCAGCTCATGGGCTGGGGCTAGGGGGAGCAGGATTTCCCCTTTGAGCAGCCACCTGCAGCTAGACCAGATTATGTATAATGTCAAGCCACATTCTTAAACAACTCACAGTGTTTCTGATCTAGTGGGACCAGAGTGTTTGATGTGCTTAGTGGAGATCTGACTTTTCAAATAGGTCTGGCAGCAAGTATTAAAAAACAGGTGTCCTCCAGATTGTTGTATGACTTACATAGCCAAGAGAAGGCTTCACAGAGGAGCAGCTACTAGAAAAAAAGCAACACTTATAAAACAAATAAGACACAATTAGTTTAAATGGGCAAAAGTTCACAAAGAAAAGGACCTGGCAGATGACACCAATATTGTTGTTGGCTGAAAAGACATTTGAACTTTTTGGCAACAATAAATGTCAGAGTCTTAGATTTGAACTGGGTGAAATTTATTATAACCTTTACACACGAGTAGCCAGAGAAAATCATTGTGGGTGTTCAAGTGATGAGGACTCTCTGAAGCAATAGATAAAGACACTTGGAGGATGTGAAACAGTCAGTGCTAGAAAGTACAGACAAGAACTGAAGTTTCCTTAAGAATATGCCACAGAAAATCAGTGGGAATTTTGTGCTGCTTTTCTCTTTCGAAAAGCCTCCAGCCAAGCTCCCCTGAAAAGACACTTCTGAGGAAATGTGGTCTTTCTCCCACCTTCTAAATGCAGACCTGTTCAAAGCACAGGAAAGTCACATATTTAAGGGGCCTTAAAGGAGGTGGAAGAGGACAATTACCAAAAAACAGAGAGTCTAAGAGAGATTGCTGTTGTGCTCAATGAACATGAACCTTAGGTTTACAGCACTGGTGGCAAACTGACAGCTGAGATTTAAAATCACATCTTCTCTTACTCCATCTAAAAACTTAAGAAAACTATGGCATGTTTTCAGAGAGTGGGAGTTCACCTATTTTTCTTTGTGGAAAACTGTTCTATTCCTTTGTTGTAGTGAAATGTATCATGCGTAAACCATGGTTCTGCCCATCCTTTTCTTAATATGGAATCTATCAAATCCATTTCTAGATACAGAAGTATATGCCTCGCACTTGATATGTTACCTAATAAATATGCTCTGCACCCAGTCATAATAGGAATATTTGAAAATTAATATGTATGGTAATGAAAGTTCATCTGTTGAATAGAATAACATATTACACTAAATAGATTATGTTTCAGCTGGACAGAATTTACAATTTCAAGAAAATATGGTGCGCAGCTGTTTTTAACAGGTTTTCTGTGTTGAAATGTATACTGATACATATTCCTGTCTTGTTTTTCTCCTGCTCTGGGACATTGTTGGAGATTTTAGCTGATGGGCCATTTCCTGTTGAGATAAATAAATACAGAAGAGAATCGCATATATGCAGGCACCTGGGTACTTATATTTGCATATACTTAATAAATAGTCCCTCACAGTTTGTAGTTTTTTTTACAAAAAGAAGAAATATTGTATTATATGATCTACTTTTGAAATAGTGGTGTGGTTGATTGTGGGCTTTTTTTTCCTTTTGAGAATTTTGTTTGGGTTTTGGGTTTTTTTGATGGTTTATTATTTTTATTGCTGGGGTACTCAAACAGTGGCTCAGGTTGCTCAGAAAGGTTGTGGAGTCTCTGTCCTTGGAGGTGCTCAAAACCCATTGGAACAGGGTCCCGGGCAACTTATTCCAGGTGACCTTGATTGAGCGGGAGGTCCTCCAGAGGCCCCTTCCAACTTCAGGAATTCTGTGTCTTTTACCTGGAGGCCTAGCTGTATTTTTTCTAGCTAGATGTATACACAGAGAGAGAAATACATGAAGAGAAGTAGAGTTTTATAAGGAGTTTAAAAACTGAAAAATGGAAGAAAGAAATGAAATTCAGCAATGTGCATCATAGTAAGCTGACAGTTGATAGGCAGAGTAGCAGTGAGAGCCTGGCAGAGCGACAGCGCACGGTGGCAAGCTGATCTTTCCAGTACAGTGAAAAATTTTAGAAATGATTCATAATGAAAGAAATAATCAGCAATACCTTTGTTTAGTTTTTTATTCAGCTTGCTTTATGTCTCAAGATTTTTCAAGGACGTTTCTTTCAACAACATCCAGTGAGTGAGTTTTGTTTTTCTTGAAAGCTGGAAATGCTACTGTACATGGATTACTGATATTTCCAATGCTGTTGACAGACTCTGACATGCAGAGATCTGTAGAGTGAGTCCTAAACACCAGTCAGCTGTATCCATCACTTGTTCATAGGTAGGATTTTGTATGTACTGGCATTGTAGACTTTGAAAGGTGACCGGGACCTTTGACAAAAAAACAATCTGAATGTTGCTGTTAAAAATAAAGCAACACTGAAAAATGCTTTATAATCTAAAATGCATTTTCTGCTGCAAGCAGGTGAAGTTACGTTGTCACGAAGCCCTTTCACTAGTGTATGGTGGGGTTTGTAACAGATGGAAGACTCGCTTTTGAAATAGTATTGCGGTGTCAAGACAAAGCCTTTAATATTTCTTTTCTTGTCGAATTTGCATTGGAAGAAGACTTACAACCCCCCCTTAAGACATCTGTGGGTTACTCTGCATTGAGGTATATCACACAATCTGAATCCTCTTTCGTTTCTCCTTCTCACATCTGTAACTGTGCTACTGGGGATTTAGTTGGAAGCATCTTTAAAGATGGGTGCTTTCTTTGATGGCAGAGTAGGAACCTGGGTAAGTCAGTTACAGAAACAGCAGTTCATATACTTCCCAGGGGTACAAATGTATTCTGCTAAAATTATATTTTTTTTCTTTAGAGCAAGCGGATAGACTGTATATTGCTTGCAAATGGAGAGGAACTTAAGCTGTCTCTTTATAAGCTTCTTAATTCTAACAGTCTCTTTGAAAGGCTACAGTTCAGAGGATCTGTTTTGAAACCTTTTAAATGATTTTCAGTGCTTTTATCATTCACTGTATGTCTCTCTTCCTTTTGTTTGCGTTCCAAATTTGCTTGTAAGCATTTTACACTGTGGAAAAGTTATTGAAGCCTAAAAGCTAAGTGCTTACAATTAGGAACTTCATTCTGCAGTTGGCAGAGCTTTGTTGCTTTGAACTATTAAATTATGATAGGCCTGATTCTTAGGGAAGTAACCCATGTTTTTGAAATATTGGGCATCCGATACTTTAAAAAACCAAAACCCTAAGCAAGCAAATTTCTTAACACTAATTGATCTTAATAGGAGTTAGGCCCTAATCTACAGTTCTTCAAAGCAGATGTTTGTGTATCTAGATAAAATTGTAGACGTTATGATTCTGGTACACCAGTGCATTCTAAGGGAGATAGAGGTTGATCTTGCAAGGGAATGAAAGAGGATACTAGAGTAAATGAAAATGAAATTGAGCTATTTCACCAGAAGTCTTTATTGTTCTTTGAAAATGCCGTTTAATAACTGTCTGGATGTCACCTACACATACCAATAGTTTCTGGAGACCAAACGCTTTTTTTTTAAATAAAAACGCAGGAGATGGCCAAAGGTTCAAGGTCAAGTGCAAAGTAGGACAGGAGAGGGAGGACATCATTTTCAAGTGCCTCTTGGTAAAATAACCAGAGAAGACAGTAAGCCATTCATAAGGATTAAGGCTAATGGGTGAAAGTAAATTGTTTTAATTAGGTTTCTGAGTTTTAATCCAAAACAAAACTTGCAAGGGGCATATTGTAGATATCAGCATTTGATCCTACCCTATTAAATACATTTTCGACATCTCAAGAAAAAGCAGCAATGGGATCGTCATCATCTCTCACCTCTCATAATATCTGTAGCACTCTTCTTAAATTATCAGCTGCCTCCCTGCCTGGCATGAAACTGCCTTGATCTTGATTTACAATGGTGGTAATGCTTTTGTTTAGTCTCGTGGTTAGCCATTTAGTAAATATTTTTAAGACCACATTTACAAAGATACAGAGTGATAGTCCTTACGTTTGCTGAGACTTTATCAGGTTTCGGAGTGAACAGATTCTACTTCGCTTTTCATTGATAATGGTATGACACCTTTACCTGGTTTATGTGCAAGGCTTTTTGGAGGCACTGATTTAGGTTAATGTGCGGCTTCTGACATATATCCCCTGCTAGTAGCCACCCTGTTCAATCCAATTGCCGAACTGCAAGTTCTTTACTGTGCTAGTTGATTAATTCAGTGTGTACAAGTACAGTTGCATATTCATTTCAATTTGGCAAATATATGGCAGCAGATAACAATACCTCAAGTGAGTTTAGAGAAAGGCAGGGTATAATCATAACGTCTGGAAGAGGAGGGAAAAGAAATACATGTCATTTTTTACCACTTTCTGTGATGGTCCTAAATATGGTATCGGCAAAGAACAGAACTTCTCTCTCCCTTCTGTTATTGCCAAGGAACTCCTCATGAGTCTAAAAGAGAAGATATGGGTGAGGACAGGGTCATGAATTTAGCACTTTTCCATACCTGGATTTGTCCACTAACTAAAAAAACAACAGAAGTTTTCCTGAAGTGTGCAATCCTTGAGACTCTAGGAAAAAAACAAGGGTTTATTCATCTGCTTATCTTCTCTTCCTGTATATCATTATTCAATGACACTTGGATTAGCTTTGTTTGCTCTCAGTTCTGCCATTTAGACCAAACTCCAAATGTGCATGTCCTCAAGTATGATAAAAATTCAGTTCAAGAAACATCAAGTGAGTAGTGAAAGTTCTGAACATTTTCAGTACCAGTTTTTAATGAAAGCCCCGTTGCTTCTTCTAGGGCAAGTGGACACAAAAAATGGTGGTCAGACTTGTTATCTGAAGCCTACATTAATGAGTTCCAGTTTTTAACTGTTAGATGTCTAGTTCTGTAAAGTTCTAGGACATTTTGTTGTGGAAACAGCCTACACATCTGTAAAGTTTGTATAATTCACCAGCATTTTTAGTGGCTTAAGGCCTTTTAATAGAACTCACTCACTTGTAATGCATCTCACTGTCAATGACGTACATCTGCTTGGTGGGACATACAGGAGATAAGTGCCCTTTCACTGAACAAGAGAAATATGAAATATTTCACTGATGAATATGAAATATTCTCACTAATGAAAATTGTGTATGTGGTCTTTCTGTCTTTATTGAAATTATAATTTAAAAAAAGGATTCCCCAAAACAGGATGACTTAAAGCTTAGCGAACACATTCTTACTGAAAGTATCCTTTAGGACTTATTCTTAGGGATGTTCTTGCAGTTTGTGGTTGTTGAAAAAGTTAAACCCTTTACTTCTGTTCAGAAGACAAAGGGAAAACATTTGCTTTTAGAGTAATTTCTTATCTTTCATCAGTATTCAAGGAAACTAAGTGAGAGAAAACACTACATTTTTTGATGAGAAGGAGCTGAAGGGAAGCGTCCTTCATTTTTTTTGCTTTCCCTGCCAGCCTGCACAGCAGTTCCAACCCTCTTTTCCCTGGCAGGAAGGAGAAAGGAAAAAAAAAGAAAAAAAAAAAAAGAAATAGATTCCTTAGCATAACTTCCTCTGTTCCTTGAAGTTTAGCCACTGTTCTAATCTCTGAAAGTTTTTCCTGGCTTGCAATGACTGGCTGCTCAGACAATGAGCACTGTTTTAACCTGTCAGGAGCTGAATTGCTTGGCCTGCTGTTGGGTTGACAGTGTGCTGCTGTTTCTTAGACTACTCTGTTTCTGAGATGCAAGGCTGACACAAATCTGTACAAGGGCTGATTTTGTGACTGCCCCAATGGAATCCCCTTCAACCACTGTCTAGTGAGTAAGCTTCAGTGAATACTCAAGGGAAGACTTCTTGGCATTGAATTTTGACTTTTGCAGGAATTCTGTGTTGGAATTTTTAGCATAAGATGGCTCTGTTGGACTGTGCACTTTTAAAAAAAGAAATCACTTGGCCTGCAGTTAAAAGTTTTGTATATGTTTCTGCAGTGTTTAAAATTGTTCCTTATCTGTTGAGTATGCCTGTTATCATTCCTAGGTCTGAGTGAGAGAAAAGACCTGCTGTTGAAATTAACCCACCTCACATGTAGGGGAACAGGCTGGAGAGCTCAGATGAGTATCTTTGCTGGCTGATAGCAGAGTCTGATTTGACTCCTGGGGGCAGTGATGAGGACCTGAGAGCTCCTTGGCTGGCTCAGTAGAGACTGGGGCGGGCTTTGTATACATAATCTCAGCATTATTAGTTGTATGCGCGTGTGTCTATAGTCTTCGAGGTCAAACTACCAAGTACCAGGGACTGCTGGAAGGGGTAAAGGGAGGCAGGCAAGCCAGGAGCGGAGATAAAGTTAGGCCCAGTTCTTAGGAGCGCTTTTGGATTGGCTAAATAAAGAGTGGTGTTTCCTTACTGTTCTATTTTTCCGCAATAAATGTGCTCCCTGTTGCAGTATTTTCAGCCACATGGTTGTGTCTGTGGGTGTAAATACAGACTTCGTAACTGTTGAAAGCCTGAAACTTTGAAGGACTGTGTGTCTTGCTGGGGTTTCAGAGGTTGCCTGTCGCCCACAACATACCTGCGCGCCGGAACGCGCGGGATCCATTGCAGCATTAGGGAGCTGACGTCACGCCCAGATGGAGGATACCCCGAGCGGTGCTCACGGGCTGCCTCTGCAGCAGGCAGCGGCATGGCCAAAGTGACGGGTCCAGTATTTGCTTTGCGTTAAGCTCGTCGGCTCCAATCAGCATCTGGACCTCATTGTGTTTAGCATTTTCCAAATGTGTAGGAAAATCTGTGCTCTGAAAATTTTATTTAACAGTATTTGGCTTTTCTCCTCATGTTTGTATGCACTTCCTTTGTGTTTGCAGGTTTTTTCTAAACTCTTTTGGTCTGTCGGTAACAATATTTTGTCATATCTCTAGTAGTACTGAAAAGATCACTTTTCCAGAAGGTGGGGTTGTTTTGATATTTGCCTCACACTTACTGTTTGATTTGATATTTCACTGATAACTAGTGGTTTATTTAAAGGCCATATTGTAAAGGAAGACTGGGCTTTTAATGCCATTTTAGCTTTTATCCTGAACACCTTTTCATTTCCCAATAGGTGGTAGCTTGCAGGATTGGGCCCATGCTGTAGAATTTACACAAAAAGTTCTATCAGATTTGCTGGGCACAATTGTGAAAACTGTTCAATATATCCTGTTTTCTAAATGTCTACGTTGTTTTTTTTCTTTCATAGTGGGTGGGCTGACTAAACAGAGACTTTTTTACATGGTACTTTGCTGTTTTCTAAACAGAGCAGCTATGTATGCTATCTAGTTTATATACAGCTGCTTTTTTTTTTTTTTTTTTTTTTTTAAAGCAGAGTACCCTTATAAATATGTTGGATTTAAAAGAAGCTGGTCCTACAGAAAGCACTTTGTTTGTAATATCTAAAACTTTTTGTGATTTTTTTTTTTTGTATTTTATTCATTACTTTTCTGTGTGCCACTTTCTGCGTGTTTTGAAATAATTATGCATAGGTCCTACAATACAGTAGGGCCAATGTTTTTAAGAGTTTTTGTTCTGACACATAGCATGGAATGGAGCTAATCAAAACAGAAGTGTTTACTTTGCACCACTCACTGCAGTTTTTAAGATACGTATTAAACATTACTTTGGGCCTTACTACGGCATGTGGCTTTAAAGCATTAACGAAAGACCATTCCAAATTAGGAAAATTAGAACAAAGAGCCATTCTAAAATAAATAATTAGTATTCTTAAAATATATCAGCATGTAAATACTTCTGGAATAATTCTACCACTCTGTTGCTGTTTCTTCTTGGCTTGCTGGAGAGTCAAAGGAAAACGTGCTTTTGCTGCAATTAATGCCTCTAAATGGACCACATACAAACTGATTATCCTAAATAAGCTGCATAGCTACTGCCTGGATAATCCTGCCGGCAGCATATCACATCAGGCTTGGGGTACTGCGTAGCAGAATTCACAGCGGAATTAAAGGCTCTTCTGAGCAAAACTTGTTCCCAGCCAGAGCAACCCTCATAAGCTCTAGGGAAGTCACCTGAAAGTTGCCACTGGGGATGGTGCCCAATCTTTTTTCAGTCTGAATCTGAAAATGAGTTTCTCTGGCTCTGTTGCGAGCAGGGCTGCGTGCGCCAAGAGCTGATAAAGTTCATGCTGATCTCTCTTCCTATGGCTCTGCCAACATAGTTTTATCTCTCTTTCCATGTTGTTCTTTTTCTTCATATTTTCTTCTGGTTTGTGGCTTTGTTGGGTTTTGTTCCTTGATTATTTCTTGCCATTTTCAGTATTCTGTCCATTCCTGTCAGAAGAGGATACGACTCTTGCAATCAGCAATGGCCCGACCGAGCAAGACTGAGCTCCTTTTTCTAGACGTCAACCCTGCTACTAATACTATGCTACTTGATTTGATAATGCTTTTCGAGCAACATATTAGGGTTGAAGGCAATGATAACCAAGTAGCTAGCCAGTTAAAATCTAGTGTACCTGATCTTGGTCCTATTGCAATGTCAGTGTTGTCACCTTGATCCCAAATAACAGTTAACATTAGGAACATCAAGCGTTTCTGTGGGTTGATGGTATGAGTCTAATGTTAAATGTTCTGTTTCATTGATGGGAAAGTGTTTATCCAGGAATAAGAATTGAAGATAAATTTAGTACTTGGTATGATCCAGGCTTTTCTGTTGTGGGGATGATCTTTGATGCTTCATTTGGTCATTTGCGCTACCGCAGAAGTACTCCTGAGGAGCGACTGAATTCTAAACTGAAGGGAGCAAAAAGGCAGCCTGTTAACGTTTGCTTCCCAGGTTCCATTGCCCACAAAACAGCATCACTCAGTGGGGAAGTAGGAGATTCTAGCATTCCTTTGGACGTGTGGGAAATGGCGTGTGTGTTTATATGGCCGTGGTTTCACCTTACACATGGACCACCAGGTTTTAATGACACACTTGGCCACAGGAGGTTCAAGCCACTGACCACTATGTTTGTTCCAATGAGCCAACCCATTGGCACTGGGAACTTTTTACCCCAGTTTACACCGGGACGTATAAATCAGACAACAGATTTCTTGTCTGTAGTTGCATTTTCAGTACTGGCACTGGGGATTCCTAGAGAAGGCTTTTTTTTTTTTTTTTTCCATGTGCTACCTGTTCAAAGGAGATGTCGTGGAGGGTGTTTTGTCAGAAGGATGTAGCACAGAGTCAGTATGGAGAAACGAAGTTCAGGAGCACATCTTTAAAGAAACTTCGGGAGTACGAGAAAAAAACAGTCTAGCTCCTCATGATGTCCCATTTCTGACAAATGCTTCGTTCCACATCAGATTCTTGATTTTCAAAGTAAATAAGGCTAGATACTGGTATTTTCTTCAGGAACTTCATGCATTTTAAGACTGGGGAGTAGGGAGAGAGTGAGAAGAAAAATTGTAAGGGATTTGAGTTAGTAATTTTTAAATATTCTCCATTAATTTTTTTTTTAATCCATTCTTAAAATTACTGGGGAGAGAGTGGGTAGTCAGATGTCTCAGCATTTTCAGGCAGATTCTTCTCTGTGCAGAGAAGGTTGAATACGAGTCCCGTCTGCTGTTGATGAACACTGAAAGACTCTTATCTATGGCAATATTAATGACTGACATACTCTGATACAGAGTAGGGATTAGATGAAGTACTAAGGGAGTACTAAAGTAGAGGTTTGCTGGAACTATGTAGATCTCATAATGAAGTGGTGTGTTATTAAAGCATCGTAGAAATTGATCTTACGGAATTGGTTTAAGTCTGGATAGGTCTTGTACTAGTGCTATAAAGCTTAATCTGTTCTTGATTAAGTCAGCTAACTGAAATACGTAGTTGGAGGCGTATGTATATTTGTTAATGAAGTCAACCCTGAAAACTTGTGGGATTGGTGAAAGCCTGGTTGTCTCTAGTTTGCAGTTTTTAACCATGCTTACCACAAACTACCTAAAATATAAAGAGCCTCCTTTTTTACTCAGGCCTTTTCTGATGTTAAAAAATATTGGCTGTTTGGCAGTTTGACATAATGGAAGTGCTTTCCTACTCTGCTATACGGATCATGCTTGTGAAGTAATAGCGAGTTGCAAGTAAATGCTTCACAAGCTGTTGTTTATAATTATTTGTTTTTAAAAGTTTGAAAAATTTTCCTGCTGGAGTCTAGTTCACATTTCCACAGTGATGAGCCTGTTTTTTTATTGTGTGCTATCAAATTTGCTTCTTTTCCCTAGATTCTTCCACACGTCCTGTTTAGATTTTGACCACTAATAATACATTCTGCCTAAATACTGCATGTGTTTATTTTCTCTTTCTCAGTATATCACCAACAATGACTGAAATATAGGCTGCTTACTATGAATGCACCCACAAACACAGAAGCATTCACTGAAACTCTCCTATTTACAAGAAACTTTTTTTTTATATATACCATTAGCACCTCCTTTCTATCCGCAATTCTTCAGTGCAAGAAAAATGAGACAGCTTAGGAGGTCTGCAGATACAATTTGTAGCACAAACTGATTAGTTACTACATGAGTTATTAGGCAGTCTCCACTCCCACTAGTTGCATTTAGTAATGAGACATTCCTTGAGAAGCGCAGTGAGGATTAATTAACATTTGGCATATTGAACTGGTAAAGTATAAAGGCCCTAATTCAACACTATTTAAGCATGTGATCAACTCCAAGCACATCTGCTTTATTTCCATCGGAATCAATGGAATTTAAGCATGTGCCTAAAGTTAAACATGTACTAAATCACTTCCCTGAGTACAAACAAACTGCTGATTTAGAGGTTATAAAAGCTATCTTTTTTTTTCCCCCCTGAAATGTATAGAGGTAATTCCTAATCAGACTGAAGATAAGAAGCTCTCTCTATTTTCTAGAAATAATATTCTGTTTTCTTTTCAAAATAACTTTCATTTATTTCCATCAATACATTAGCTTTAATGCCCTTGTTTTCTCATAGGAAATGTCTTCCATCTTTTTTTTTTAAAAAACAGTATCTGAAAAAAACCAAAGTGAGCCATAGAGCTTGTTCAAAACCATCACAGATCCTAATTCATGTGCAGGGATGTATTCCAGATTATACTATGAAAAATGTACGAAACGGAGTTTTTCGGAAAAGTGCCTTCTTGTGATTCATATTCAAAATGATGTGTGATTAAGTAAAGCAGTCTACAAAATAAGCAGTTTTCTTAATGGTTAAGCAAAAACACAGATTTGTAATTTTTATGAGCTCTAATTATTCTGTCCAGAAGGACTCTGATACATGAATCGTTAATCCATGGTATCAATGATACTAAGTATGTACTTGATTCTTTAAATATTTATAGTTTGTGAATAGCTGTCATGCAGAACTCTGAACAATTCCTCACAAGAGATAAGAGCAAAACCTGGCAGACCGATAGCGGTTAGACTTGACTGTCTCATAAAAAATTTCCCACCATTGCTTTCACCAAAACGGATTTCTGACAAAAGCACTGATGTTACAAGACTTTTCTGTGAGCGAGAATCTAACATAAACTTCTCAGAGTGGGCTATAGCCTAGCGTTCTGTGTAGCAGCAGTAACTATTTTACCAAGAACAGGCAAAATCTTTCTTAGCTTAATTTCGCCCTCTTGGTCAGCAGTTGGAATCTCTGATATCCCAGGACTTTGCAGGCTTCAATAAATGCATACAAGTAGTAGAGATTTCTGCAAGAGCAAACACAGCTTTTCTTTTCTCCAGATGTTAATCCATCCCAACAAATTGGGAAATCTGGAAATGATCAATCTTCTTTGTGAGAACTCTAGTAAACATATAGCAGCTTCATTTCCAGATGGTGAAATCTGCATTCACCAGGCTTTCCCCAGCCATTCAGATCCACCTGAATGAGGCTCTGTGTGTGCTCGCTCTGTCGTTTTCTGGCTCGTGGGTGCACAGCTCCTTTCACTTTTGTGATTGTTTAAAAAAATTCTTACTTGCAATCAGCTATACCCAAATGTGGACTCATTGACTGTCATTTTATGTCATGTTTTGACCTGTAATGTTATGCATGTGGCGAATGATGGCTCAGCAAGGTAATTCTATTGTGCAACTCAGTGACATCTCATTCCAGGAGTCGTTTTTAACCCTCAAGTGTTTTTATACCTCTTCCTTTTTCCAGTCATTAATTCTTAAACATCTTGTGAGTTTCTTGTTGTTTTTGATTTTTTTATAACATCTTCAGTGGTTTACCAGCAGAATGACATACAGAGTAACCAGGGAATAGATGAATAGTGGATTATGGATTTGCTCTTCTTTGGCACAGCCCCACAAATCTATGAGGACAGGGGAACAGGACAGAGGTGGAAAAAAAGAAAAGGGGATTCAGAGCCACTTCTAAAACGGGTGTTCCAGCAAACAGCCAACTTTTGCCTATGCTCCAAAAGGTGACTACAGTTAACAAATGGTGCTTAACTAGAAACTAAATTAAGTAGCATTCAAGTAGTATGTTTTAAATATCATCTCAAGTCTACTACTAATAACAACACTCATGTTGAAAACATTTGTGTTGTACTTCATTTGTGTTAACTAATACCTTAATCTACCCTCTTTGAAAAAAAACAGTTGTGTTTTAAAGTACTTTTTTCATTGCTGTTATCACTGGACAATGTTAAATTAGTTTGAGGGTTCATCTGAAATATCTAAATGACACATGAGCTTCTCGGTTGCACCGAAGTTCTTCAGGTTGTTAAACAAAAGTCCTTTACAAGTAATAACTGATTGAAGTAATAAAAATCTTTCCATTTCCTGTCCTTAATGTCCTTTCATGGTAGATGATGTGCCCCAACTTAAAAGTTCCATTTTCTAGAGACGTGGGTCAAGTATGTCTCAGTAGCTGAACTATATTAGCAAGTGCTATAATTGTGTAACATGCTTTAAAAAGCCATAAATGCGCATTCTGTTTCTATCTCATGCTTGTGGCTGTTACTATAGCTATTAGAAAGAGAGTTTTAAATCGTATTTTGTTACAAACATGAAATGTTTTCAAATAGTAATGTTGCCAGTCATAAAATTATAAACCAGAATGTAACAGAATTACCTAATTTAATTTTGTGATGTTCCATAACTTGAAAATGACTAAATGCGCTTATTCTTCTTAATTAATCAAGCAATAGAAAAATTACGCGCTATCAAGACTTATTAATGCAGAATTTTCACAACAATTTCTAAAGTTGGACTTTTGGAGTGGTGTTTATCTCACCTGATTTTAGCCATTTTTAAGTTAAGACAGTAAAGCTAAGTTAGTTATCGAGATACCTGTAGCACTTAACACATTTCTATCCCATCTTAAAAGCATAACATGGATAGATAAGGTGTTTTCAGTCTGGAAGTAACTATTTCTTCTACTAATTGTTCTGAGAATCCATCTTGACAGGTTAGATGCCTGATTTTTAGATGGTGAGAATTAGGGCAGATGGATTCTCAGGGCCGTACTTTGGTATTTAAGTGACACAATTCTTGAGGCACGTACTGTTCTGTACTGATGCAATGCTTGATGCTTTTTAAGAAAAATTTATATGTCAGTTGTTTGTGTTATGCTCGGTATCTTTTTTAATTGTAATGGCTAGATTGCTTGGCATACCTGAGTTGATAACAATCTATGCAGGTGAGAATCTGAATGTACGTACCTGAGTCTTGACCTACTGCCTGTGGAGTAAATGTAGGAGATTGCAGTTGATTCCAGCAGGCATTTACACAAGTTCATGAATGTTTAATTTAAACATTACTCCCTACTCCAGAGCATTCCAGTTGAGGTTTTAAGTTAGTATTCTGATTTCTTATTATTTTATTCAAGAGGGCTTGCCCATTTTAATTTTTTTTCTTGTTTCTTTTGTCAGATAAGTGCCATTCTCCATTCTATGAGTTAGTGAGATATTATAAGGCAGTTCAAGCAAAGTAACTCCAAGCTGCCAGTGGTGCTACTGATAGCCTCCAATTTTGTTTAAATAAATATTTAAACTAAGTGCTACACCCTGTTGAAATAGTAAAGTTTTATTGTGGCAGAACCAGTGGTTAGTAGGAGTTATGGAAACCCATTCAATCTAGACCACCACCTGGACCAGTGCCACACGACGATCTGTTAGACCAGCAGGGTGCTCTCATTAAACGACCTTTAAGTCCTGTGTTAAGCCAAATTCATCGCCAGTGTTAAATTACAGTAATAAATTTCAGAATCAAAATTCATATACTTTCTATGTTAGTCCTTGTTTTGCTTATTTTCCTTTTATACATGCCTCTCAACTTCCTAGCCATGGGTGACAACAACAGCAGCACAACCAAATATTTGGCAAAAAATTCACATATTTTTTGACAAGTTTTAGACCTGATTGGCTCAGTTATATTCTCAGATAAATGTTCGCAGCTCTCAGGGACTTCAGTGGGTATTATATACCTCATGTATATGAAGACAAAGCTGAGATTAAAACATTTAGTTGTTGAACTGTTCTTAACTGCAGTGGGAATGCTTGCATGTAAAATAATTGCAGTCCTGGAAAGTTTATATTCTTCTCACTGTCCCTAGTAAAGAAACCTTGTTATCTTTTCTGTTTTTTTTTTTTATAGTACTGTACTGCTTCTCTTTAAAAATTTGTGGGGGTTATTTCTATAATATAGCTGCCTTCTTCTTAGTTGCTTGCCCACTTGACTGTGCAGTAACTTTTTGTAATTTTTTATATGATTCTTCTAACACTGATAATTCCCAACCCAATTTTGCAGGAGAGGTACTGTCATCTTTATTTCATTTGTAAAAATGTAAAGGGAAATGCTTTCCTATATATATTAAAAACAAACTAAACACCCCAAACCAGCACAAAATAAACAAACACACTAACAATAAAATGCATTCACTTGGATTCATATGCTAGGAGCATTGAAAAATAGTGATTTATAATAGTATCTTAGTGTGCAAACCAGGATTACTGGCCCACTGTGCTGGGTGGTGTAAAATGCCCATTGAGACTGTTCCTGCCCAATGGTGTTAACAGTCTTTCTAGGCAAGTTAAAGCGGAGAGGAAAGAGAATATCACTGGGCAAACCTAAATTCAAACAGTTAAAGCTCTGCCTAGACTGACAAACTAAGGTGAGTTTAGCAGGTTTGTTAGCTAACACATCTTCATTCATCCATTCTTATTCATCCCTTGGTGACCAGAATGCACAGCTTAGTGTGTAAAAGCAGGTGGTATTTTGTGAGTAGTGGCTACATTTTTTTGAGAGAGCTGCAATATGCTGGCTCTGTGGTATGTGTGTGTGTCCAACAGGTTCTGACATAATGGTCTATATTGTTAATTGTAGGTAACACTGATTTTTACAATTGAGATTTTTGTAAAAGCATTTGTTCTGTGCGTACGTTTGAACTATCCATTGACCGATGGGAATATGCTGGGAAAAGTATGAAAATTTTATGCTACAGCTGTTTAGTTTAGTACAGTATGATTAATTTAATAAAGAGGTGGTCAATACACATCAGATTCAAAGAGAAAATCAGATTAAATGGATTTGCCTGATACCTTTATGGCATCGCTTAGAGGAGTTTAACAAATGAGCTCATTTTTTAGGAATGCTGTCTCGCATTATACCCAAGAGGTTACTGAGAGATGAACAGCTCTACAATTCTGAATCACCTGAGTGACTTTTGGCGTAAGTGTGATTCTCTAGAGTAACACAGAGACTTGAGAGCCTAATTTCCATTGGTTTTTAAGGAGACCTCTACTCATAATTGTCCATGATTTTATTAAATGTGAACTTTAAAGAAGGATTTACTAGTGGATCCCAGAAGAGGAAGATGACACTAGTTTTATAGTTATTATGTTTTTTTTCCAGACTACAATCCTTCTGAAACACAGCTCTTCAGAACTTGCTAGGAAGGTTTCTTGTTGTCTTTGTTCAGGAGTTCTCTTCTTCCAAAAGCGGTTTTGATGAAAAGTCATAACTCAAGATGAGATAATTCTTCAAATGACCCTTCCTAAATATGTGAAAGATTTTGGATGCAACTGTCAAGGCCTTTCACTTGATTTTGCATTCAACAGAAAGCCAGTGAACAAACGAGCATGCTGGATGAGGCGTCAGACATATTTTTTAGTATCTTTTGGCATAGTTTCAGTGGCAATAGCTGAGATCAGTGCCTGATAATTTTAGCCACTCTCCATGCATTTTCTGTTCAGTACAGTCCCTACTCTGAAGATCCTGTAACCAAAATAAAGAGACACAAGGGATTGTATAATGGGCAAATGAGAAACTGGGGATTAAAGGATTTGCCAAAGGCCATAAACAAGTGAGAGAAGATATTAGATCCCTCATAGAGGTGGTTTGCCAACAACAAAGCTGAAGTGCACTAGTGGGCAGCAGACAGAAGAATGGCCAACACAAGCCCTTTTGCATCTACACCCATTTTGCAAACTAACTCGTGATGAAATCATTAGTCCCTATGGATCAATGGGTATAATGTCACTGATGTAAGTGGAACCAAGACTTTAGGCAAGATGTCTAGCTAGAATTGTCAGTCTTGTCCAAGCTTTAAAAAAAATAGGGTTCCTTACTCAAACATTTTTTTCCCCTTCTGCATTTGCACATGAGGACAGCAAGAGTAGATGAAACCAAAGTCAGCCAATTGCACTGTTAAATAACTTTGTTTTTATCACAGAATCACAGAATCACAGAATGTTAGGGATTGGAAGGGACCTCAAAGGATCATCGAGTCCAATCCCCCTGCCAGAGCAGGAACCTAAATGACATCACACAGGAAGGTGTCCAGGCGGGTCTTGAATGTCACCAGAGAAGGAGTATCAGCCTGAAGCCTATCAGTAAACCAAACTCAGAAAGTTGCAGAACCATGAAGGTACAGTGCAATTTTCAAGTAAGGTTGTACTTTCACCTCTAGTTTCATTTCTACTTGATGCAACATATGAGTAAGTTGTTGGGAGGGGAGGGGTTTATTGGTTTTTTTTCAAGTCAATAAAAGTATAACAACTCAATAATAGCATGGAATAAGTAATGCTTTTTAAAAAAATGTCTGTCAAGTGGAGTGAATGATACTTTACTGGCAGTTTAGCAGAATAACTACTAGGACAGGATCAGTGTCTTGTGCTTTAAAAATAAACTTCTCTGCTCTGAGTCAACATCTGCTTTGCCTTGGCCTTCATTTAGCAGCAGGAGACCATTATCCTGTGATGACTTTCTATTCCACTGACATCTCATCTGGTGCACCGATATTCTTAGTATTTTACTCCCCTGCTGTGCCCCTTCCCCTCAGCCACACACACACAAACACTCTTTATCTCAGCCTGTAGAATGCTATGTTCTGCTGTTTCTATGAATAGGAGATTACACACATAATGTAATCAATCAGTTGCTTCTACCACTAAGGAAAAGTGTGTCCTTCCAATTAACTTCTTATATCCTAATAAGCAAATAGCAATAGTCTTGGATAGGTGCCTAAAATCACGAACATTTACCTAAACTGCCCTGACATTCAGAACCTGAGGTGGGGGACTAGACCATCTGAGAAGGCAAAGTTTCCTTGTGAAAGCTCCAGCCTTTCAGATCTGGTCTGGTTATTGCCAGGGATAGGAATAAGGAAAATAATAATGAAATAAACCAACTAAATTTTTACAAAGGCTTGATTTGTTTCAGTTTGGGGGCAAGTATTTGGAGGCAGACCAGTGTCCCCACACTTATTTGTGATAAATTATTTTTCAGATTTACTAAATCTGTTAAGTTTACGGTTTCAGGGCAGTTAAATTGTAATGCTATGTCCTTTACTACGAGAGAATACATCAAAGCAGAAATTTCTTCAGCTTGACTTCACAGGGTTTTTTCTTCATAAAGGAAGAGAGAAGAACATAACATCAAAATGTAACAATGCTTGTACTGGAGCAGTCCTGAGTTCTATTGAACCTAAGATGTCAATAAGAAGATGCTTAAGGAATAAGTGTAAGAAATAGGGCAAGAATTGTGTGATTTTACAGCTTTCCTGCTTTTATGGTGATGCAAGGACTAGATGAACCCTGGGGGCAGGGCAGGGAGGGAAATTGCTGTTACGGTTTGCAGAGCTTCTGGAAGCACTCAGTGCCTAATGGGGTGAGAAGTTTCCTCCTCCTGTGTCTTTTTCTCAGTCTCCTACACAGACAGGCATATCCCCACATGCACTAAAGTACTGGAGCACCATTATGTGATGGGAGCATGTGAATGCTTCCTTTAAGTTGTTTTTTTGGATGCACCCAGAAAGCCCTCTGGATGGGTCCATCAAAATGCATCCAGTTTCCCTGTGCGTCCTTTTGAAGTGCCTGCAGCCAAAACCCATCCTTCAGTATTATTATTTTTAATCTAAGTAGGACTAAAAGAGGATGTGTTATATGATGGGTTTAAAAGCATGGTTTGAACCTGTCACCAGCAGCAAATTACATCTCTCACATTAAAATATAACCTCCTCAATACTGTTTATTATACCTGAGTGTAAGCTGATTGTGATGGACCGTGATCGTCAACTGATGCAAATAAGCAAGACAAAGATGCCTTTGTTTGGCTTTTTTTTTTCTTTTGAGAAGTTTAAACTAATGCGTCCCTATGTGACCAACCGAAAACCTCTTTCATTTACTTTTTTTCAACCTAAAAGTATGAGCCATACATTTTATTTTCTATCCTACCTTCTTTAAAGACCCACTGTGGGAACTTGCAAGATAAAATTGCTATTTCTGCCTCCTGCTTCAGATTATTTAGTGCACACTGCAGAACCACTGTGTGTATTTTTCTTGTTCATGGGTTGTTTCACTGCCTATACCTAAACAGCTAGAATGAACTGGCATTCAGCATTAGTATCTTACTCTAGTTGAAGTTAACATACTTGTCTTTGCAATAATTTGGACGAGTTTCCATTGAAACAGCATTTTCCAAGTTCAGTTTTTTGGCCCTATTGTAGATTCCTGCTCTTCATCTGTTGCCGAATGTAGCTGACATTTTTTGTGGAGGTAATTAAGACAGGAAAGGAAGGAAAGCACAGACTTTCTCACAAATGTGTCCTGAATTTTTCTGAAATATTTTCAGAAATGGTATTTTTGTCTTGTAACTTGAGTATCTTGTGTTTTGGAATGTTTGCAATCAAATGGTGTATACTCTACCAGGTTAGGTGGCTACATCAGGAGAAAGATCACCCTAATCATTCCCTTTTATGTACTACCTTGGGTGGATGTAGACTTAGTACATGGTATCTCTCAAAATAGCAAGAGATGTGTCAGGAAAAACTGTTGAAAAATGCTGATTTGTATTTGAAGATGACTGAAATGATGCCATCTGAATCAAATGTTAGAATTCTGTGTGGAATATCCCAAGTTTTTGAGTAATTTAGAGAGCATCCTGATTAAAGCATTGTTGTTAGTTTTCACTTCTTTACCATGAGAGGAAAGCAGACAAATGTGCTAGTGGGATAACGATACTTATATTTTAGACTATTTTCCATATTGTCTTAAATTTCATTGCCATTTTGAAGAACAGTAGTTTTCTGACTGTAACCTACCTTTTTCAGAAAGATAGGCTGCCTGAATTTAGGTTGGGGTAAGTTTTTAATACTTACATCTTAGGCATCTGATATGTATGGCTGCCAAGTTTGCACCTGAGTTTTCCAGTAGAGGAATCCATGCAAATAGAGTTCAGAGCATTGATAAAAGTGGATGTGGCAAGTGTTTGATCCAGTGCACAGACACAACAAAGTGCACATGAGCAGATCTAATGTATTTGAGCAGCACTGCGCTTACCTTGCGTGCACAAGTCAAGTGTGTGATGCAGGGACAGTGAATCTGGTACTTGTAGAAAATTACACACTTATTTCTCATGTATTGTGTAGTGGAAATGTCCATTTGCTGTGGAAATCCTGCTTTACAAATTGTACAAGAGCACCAACTGGACTGCCAGCTATCCAGAACTTACAAATGTAAAACTTCCTTGACTCGCCCCAAAAGAAAATTTTCAATGCAGAATAAAAGAGGTTGTCTGAAAAATTAAAAATTTAGCACAATCTCACTTATATTATTCCTTCAGATGCAAAACTGACTCAGAATTCGTCTCTTTTCTGCTGTGCTTGTGTGAAAAGGAAGTCTTTTTAGAAGAAATTATCTTGCCATGTTCTATTTACTGACATCAAGAAAGATAAGCACCTACTCTGTTCTTTTACAAAAAAGTCCCTCAGCCCCACCTATACATCAAAAATATGAAAGGAAAGATGAAGAGGAATGCAGGAAGTATATCTCAGTGCTTCAGGGAAATTAATATCCCTCTGTGTGAAGATATATTAGGATCCCTTTCACTGGCTCTGTCACTTACTTGTGATCATCAAGTTGTGTCCTTGGAGAATGAGATTGTTTCCTACCTTCTAAAAATGACACTGCCTATGTTCCAGAGAGATGGAAAGAATAGATGCAGAGAGATTAAGAAGAAAAGACAGTGGCCTGTAAGCCAAGAACGATTGGCAGCATGTTTCTTTCCTTTCCTTCCCTTCTGGATTGGAAAAAGTAGTCTGTTGAGGCAGGCTATTGACTTCATGCATAATAACATAGGAATTGTTTTATTATAGAAAGACATTAAGCTGTCTAGGGCAGTGCTCTGTTCTAACAGTGACCAATAAGAAATGGTCCAAGAAGTTTTTTAAAAAAACCAACCCAACCCAAACCAACTAAACAAAAAAACCCCAAACAACAAAAAACCCATAGTGAAAAGACTAAGATCATTATGACCAGAAAAGAACTTTCTGTCCTCAATTATTTGTGGGTTAGTGTATTTCCCAGTGTATATGAGTTTATACTGTTCCTAAAAGAAAAAAAGAAAAGTAAGGTTTAATATAACTTTTGATATTTTCATTATCCACAGACATGTCTAATCTTGCTTTTTCCTGAATTCCCTGAGAATGTAGTTATTTTCAGTTAAGCAACATTGCTTTGTAAGGAGGGAGACATCTTGAAAAACTCCAGAAAGTTCCTTTTATTTCAAGGTTGTGGTGTGATGCCTTTGGCCTTGATTTTGGGAAGGAGGCAGTCCTTACCAACACCACAGAGCGCTGAATACCCATTCGACTGTTCTTTGAATGCTGAGGCAGCATTTGCTCTGCAAACAGATAGTGAGCCAGCATGTGTAACATGTGATGGGTGGCTCAGTCACCAGGTAGTTTGGTGTGCCGCGCACCTACTTACGTTTGCAAGCCGTCTGAAGAGGTGAAGGGTACGTGTATGGAAGGTGGGAGAGTCAACAATATTCATACCCTTGCAGTCTTTCCTGAAAGGTTTTATAAACACAGTCATTATGTCTCAACCTTTATACAAATGTAGCTTCCAGATGCAAACTTTAAAGGTATTCTTTTGTGTTAATTCTAGTTAATATTCTCAAAAAATATTAATGGAGATTTTTTTTTCTCTGCAATTACGCATCATTTTCATTATTTAGAGTATGAATGATGAGGTAAACCAAATACCATCAAAAGCACTTTGTGGTTTCATTCAAATGTATGTAAATACTTCTCGCAAAGGGTTTCTTTACCCTGTATTTGCTCATCATTAATCCTTGAAAAAAAAATATCTTGTGTGGTCAGTGAAGAGATCTGGTACAAAACTGATGTGGTGACATACTTCTCTCAGAATCAGATTTGCTTATATGACATGCTTCTTTAAACTTTTTTTTCTTAAAATCATACAAAACCCAAATCACGCAACTCTCTACTACCTTCTGTGCTCTCTTTTTGTCTGCCTAGTTCCTTTTCACCACCCGTTTTTGTCTCCATGCTTTCTTTCATGTTGCTGGTTGAATTTAAGATTCGTGTGCTTTTTATTGGTGTGCTTTTTCTTCTTAGCTCAGATGACTATGTAATATGTATTGAAAAACAGAGTTTCTCAGTATTTCCCAGCACAGATTCTTTTCCAGTGTTGACAGTACACTAAAGGATGTGTGTAAGCAACAGCTCTGCTGGGACATTTAATGTCCTGTCTGGTTACAGCTATGTCACACACACGCCCCTGCCTCCCCAGCAATCACTCACAGGAGTTTTAGTCTTCATCAGCAGTCGTTCTTTGATGCTTCTGGAATGCAAAGGATTCATTTCTAGTCCACCCAAGATATATTGCAGAGTATATAGATGTACGGAAATCGGAGCTTAGCTGTTTTTGGGGACTGCCAAAGTTTCACTGTAAACACAACTTCAAACAGAGCTGCTTTCTTTAGACTCACGTTTATCCTGAAATTCGCAGCTTGTTTTCATTGTGAATGTGCTTGTGGGAAAAGTCTGTTATACTGCAGATAATTTTCACCGTTGCCCAGAAATCATTGCTGTATCACTAGGTGCAAGTAGACTGTTTGGGCAACATAGGATTTTATTTGAATATGTTGGCACTGGATTTGAGCCCAGAAGGTAAACTTGATGGTTGGTGTTATAAAGGCCTGTTCCTACTTTTGCTGAGGTTGCAACTGAGTAACTGTAGTAACTATTGAAACTTTTAGCAGTTCCAGCTCCTGGATCCGTATCTTTGTATACTGGGAATTGTCCCCGGTGTTGGAACAGCAGCATTCTTCATGAGCCTGGGCTGCCATCGTGTTAGCTTGAAGCAGCCTGTTGATGAAAGTCCTGCAGCATGAGTCTTTGCTCAGGACACTATTCTCTCCCCTGAATATCTCTCTCTTGCATGCTGTGTTTTTCATTAAGGCTCAGTTCAAAACAGTCCTTTCAACAGCTTGAATTCTTTGACTCTTTACACAAAGAATAAACGTGGACAGCAGGTTTCCATCTTGACTGAAGATAGATTTGAATTGATATGCGCAATACACCTGAATTCCAGGGAATCTTCTGATTCATTAACGGCGATCATTAATCTTGATAGAACCTCTAATGGACGTAGTAATATTTGCATTTTGTCCAATCCTATTACTCAGATAACTGCCAACAGTCAGGCAGTACTGCGTTATCCTAGAATTAACAGATAAATCTTCCCCATGCGCTAATGCCTAAGTAGCTGGAGTTCTAACAGAACAGTTAATGTGACAAGTCTTATGATGTTAATTGGGGCAGAAAATGAAATATTTCTACTCAGTAGAAAAGAACACATGTCCCAACCTAAGATGCAGACAAATTTCTGACTTGCCAGCAACTTAAAAAGAAATGCATATGGCCATCTTTACTGTTGTATGTGTCTAAGCTTGCACTAAGCAAGGAGGGAAACAATGATTACAAAGAAAGATTTTACCTCACACAGTACTAATTTATCTGAGGAGCTTACACATACATTGGACGATCTGTAGGTCTGCTAAAAAAGAATCTGTGGATCTAAAAATTATCCTTCTTGCACAACCATGGATTTGAATTCCTTGCCCAAATATGCATGTGAATGGGAGTACATAAAGTGCATTCATATAGTGTGTAATTTTCTTCTGATGAGCTTCCCAGTAAAAATCCATACATAACACTTTTTTGATATGTATGTATGCATTTGTAAAGTTTTTTTTAACTATGAAGTCTTTTAAATGCAACAGGAAAACATTCTGCTTTTAAGCTAAGTAATCTTCAGAAGAACTGGAGGTGCTGATAGAGTAATTGTGTTTATTCTTCTAGTTTCACAATTTCTCTCTTATAAACATTGTTTTGCATTATTGGGCTCCACGTTTCCCCATCTCATCTGATGTTTTACAAATATTTTTCTAATTGCTTGAGACAGTGTGGTCCAATAAAATTACATCGACTTTCTGCTGAACTTGTTTGTCTGATCCACTGCCAAAAGTTGTAGGCAGCTAGGCAGCACACTTGGTCTCACTTTCTTTCACTCCCCCTACTCTAAGGCAATGCTTTCAGCAGTCCTCTACCCTTAAAAGAACATGTATGTGAAGACTTAGGGTTATGAAGCATGCATTTGACACTTCTAAGCCGTTCAAACGGTTCAGCAAGGCACTGCATCCTAGCAGATTTTTAAGACAACTGAATCTGTTTCTGTCTGTAGATGATGTGATTAAGTTAATACAGGTAGGTCCTACGTTATATTTTAAAGCAGGAGTACGTGTTCTGGCTCTGGGCCCATTCATGTTTCAGCATAATAGCTACTCTCAGCCTTAATGCAGTATTTCTTCATCTGATAAAGAACATATTGTAGCTAGAAGTGTCCAGAAAGTGAGGTACTGTGTTGCCTCATCACCCTGAGAGCCCGCACAAAGAAGGTAGAAGGGGATGTAACAGATGACATACATAGCTGCAAAGTATTCTGTATTTTCACAGTGTCGGGGATATTCAGAGGAGAATTGCAATCCTGTGGTGCTGAGTGTCTGAAAAAGCTAATAGAACAATGAACTATTATTCTTGAATCTTGATATTGCCTTATAATAAGGGATGAATTGTAATTAGCTGTGGACTGAAAAGAGACCCTTCCCTTTCATTGTCATGAACATGTTGCTGTTTATGATCGGTTTGCCAGACACTTTCTTCATGATATTACAGCTTTTCTATTTTTTTGCCCTCATATAATGAAACGAGTCTGTAGTTTCTTCCCTTACAATACATAGGTTTGTTGTTTGGTTTTTTTTTCTTTTGGAACAACCAATGCACATCATTTCGTGTGCCTTTTTGAGCGTTTGCTTACCAAGTGCCAAGTTTTGTGTGGCGGAACATGATCAGGTCTAAGATCACCTAAAATGATTGGTTGCCTGATATCTGGAAGCATTTTTAAAAGTATCTTGAGGCAGAAAAACAAAGCAGATAGTGCTGATTTGCCACAGTGGAACAGATACGGTATGTGATCAGTTAGCTGCAGTTCACAGATAAACACAGACAGAGAAGCTCACAAGCATAAACAGAAACCACATTATTTTCCCATTCAGACTTCTGGCCTCGTGTTTCTTAAGTGATTTCTAGAGTTTGAAAAGCAAAACAAGACTTTTCAAGTACGGATAGCTGAATTTGACATTATGTGATATTAGGCGTCTATGGTTCTTTTTAATCTTCAGCATTAGTCATTTTTTAGTCGTCTTTCTCTCTGGTTGGTTAGTAGAAGACATGAGTTGTATCATGGATGGCATTTATCAATGCAACCTCATTTAAGTTTTAAAGAACAGCGCAAAGCATGAACATTGTATCTCTGGCTTAGGCAAATTACTTGATATCCTTAGTAACTTAGGAATACCTAATAGGAATTTCAGAGAGAGTTTGTTGAAACCTCCAGATGTCAGGGACTATGGAAGTGTGAAGTATTATTACAGATGTTTCTCATAATAATAATACATCTGATAGCAGGGCAGAAAAAGGAATTAAGGGCCAAGTACTTCAGTCATTAACTGAACTGAACTCCCACTAAGGTCTCTGTGAGTTTTGTTCAAATAAGGATTACAGAATTCAAGTGTAAGTAATTATTTCCAATATGGAATGATTTATACAGCTTTTCCAGCCTTGTCTTTCTAGAATCTTGAAAACAGAGTCAGAGTATATTGACTCACTTTACACAGAAAGAAAGCTTGCCAGCGTAAGGCTTGGTAGCGCGAGGAAAGTTTGACTCAGTCATAGATACACAAAATCAAGCGGAGTGACTTACGTCTGCGAAGCAGTCAGAAGTGTGCCTGCAGCAGAAAGAGACATATCCCAGCTAGCTTTCATTCAGCTGGCACGAATACCATGGTCTCAGGGGGTTCTACAGCCTGTGTTGAAATCTTTGCCGCTACATTTACAGCGCTATTGGCAAGATCAGGGCTAGCTCAGGAGTGCCTGAACATACCAGGGCTACAGTGTAGGCACATCTTTTGTTGAAGACTCAGCAAGGAACCAATGGCGGCTGTTGCAATCGATAGAGGTGTTTTCAGTGAGAGCTTCACCTTTGTAGATTGCAAGCTCTAGGTTGTGTTTTTTTTAAAGCTGTTTGTGAAATAAGGACCTTTAAATAGCCCTTGTACTTGGGGGAAAGCACCACGAATAACTGCTTTGTTGCGAAGTCCAATTACAGGAACAGCTTTAAACACATTGAGATGGAGTTTGGTGTTACAGTATGGACAGCACTGAACTTGTTCAAACAACATTCCTCAACACTGTGAAATTCTGATAAAATTCAGACATTTAGAATGAGGCTGAAACTTTGTTAAAATATGTTTATGTATATATTCATTGCAGGACTTGTAGGTGTGCCGTCTTCTTTGTTGTGCAATCAAATCCTTCAAAATACTAGTTTTTCTTGATGTAAGTAGTAGGTTGCAGTGAATGTGGGACACACAGTCTTCTGAAATGCTGTTGTGCAAGATGATAGGTGGGAGATTATTTTTGGCAACTCTGAACTTTGCGAAAGCCTCGGTTGCTGCTCCACATCTGTGTCTGTGACACAAAATTGTAGTTGTTTAGCACTGGTCTATCTGTTTATACACACGGAGAACAAAAAGAGGACTGGCATAAACAAAATGTCATATACATTCAAATTTTGATTACAATAAAATAACCAATCTGACATCATCATAAAAATGAAGTGCCAAAAAATATTAATCTGCCAGCTCATGAAGGGCAAGCCTCAAATATCTGTGGTTTGGTTCATTTAAGCACAAAGAAAGTTAAACATGTTCATGAAACTTCTCAGATCCAGGCTCTGTTCCTAATTCTTCACAAAGTGTTAAAGGCTCAAATCATCATATTCCTTTTGGTTCTCCAGTAGCTCAAGTTCAGGCATCCTGAGCAGGATTTACCTTGGTTAACTAGACATTGGCAGTGTAGGACCAATATATGAATTAGTCCCTAAAATCCCTTTAAAGTCATTGTAAAAAAATAGGCATTTCTGGAGGTGATTCATCTAACCTGTGTAACCTTGGAATGACGTCTCATGCCTTAATAGTACTGATTTTTCTCCGCAGATTATAAAGGGATTCTTGAAAACTGTCTCAGGTGTAACAGTCTAGATCCCACTCATCTACTGACTGTCTTTCAATACTCTCGTGTTCAGCAGCCCAGCACTCAAATCGCTCTCAATTTTGCCTTGAAATTACAAGTTATTGTGGTGATGATCAATAGTAGGCAAGCAACTTGAAATTTAAAATTAATGCTGGAACAATTGTTTTCATAATCATCTAGTTAATATTTAATGACATTTTGAATTTTTATTCTTTTCCATTCTAGCTATTCCATGCCCTGTGTCATTTAGTGCAAGAAAATCATTTGACTAGCACTGCTGTATTTCTGGATTTTGCAGATGTTTAAATAAAGACCTTGTTTTGTGTACTGCAGGTAACAGTAGAATTTGTAGTGTTACTTTTCAGGAAGTTACATGCTCAAAAGCAAGTTTAGCAGACACTGGAAAATTTACTGGAATGGTGGTGCAAGTTGCAGGATTCTTAATGATCAAAACTTTGAAGTGTTTTGAAGTAAGTCTCAATACCCCATAATGTTAGAAGTTAAGATGACAAAGCCAGTGAGATATACTTGGTTGTTTTACAAGGAGCGCTGAAAGAAGCTGTCAGTACTTTGGGAACAGCAAAATTGCCCAGAACTCACAATTTGAGCAGAACTTGCCGTGTTGGAATTACCTCATGGTTTTTGCTAAATTAACTCAACAGTGTAAATGTGAAACGTGAAGCAAGAAGAATAGTGATAGCTATGATGTTTGATAATGTCTTGTGAAAAGAAAGTGGTAGTTTTTAGGAAAGATTTGATATTGGAAAGGAGAAGTAACTCTCTTTACTGAAGAAACATCTGGAAAATTCAGCTACCTTCATGACAAATGCTGGCAGTCCTAGAGAGAACACCAATCATAATAGGGTAGAGTAGAAATCTCACTGGAAATTTTGGTTCCTAAAGTTCCAGCAGCTGAAGAATCGCTTACAATTCATCAAACAGCTATATGAAGTCAAGAGTGGAGATTCCTGGTTGCAGATCTTGATGATCTTGCCTATTTGTAGCATATTTTCATTGTACTCATTTTCAGATTGTTTTAATGCTTGAAATGCTCATACTGAAAAGTAACTTGTGTCTTACAGAAAAAGTATAATCATAAAATGCAAGCATCCTTTTTCTGATTGTACAGAGCCCATATAGATGGCTCTAGAATATTTACCAATAAAAAATGCCAGGCAAATGAAATTGTTGCCTGTGCATTTAGCGTACAATTCAAAATGTGAAGTGACAGCAAAATCTAATGCTAAGTATGATCTTTATGATTTTATAAAGAAACCTTCCTATCGTGTGCAATAGACTTTCTTTACCAAAATCTTTTACCATGAAGTTGATGAAGGTGAAGAAAAAAAAAAGTTTAACTTGGCCATTAAAAGTGACCTGTGTAAGTTTTTGTAGCAGCATTAGTAGATGTTAAAGATGATATACCAGTTACAGATGACCTCTTGAATCATTAGTAAGCCTTAAGATATATCCCTTTAATTTTTCAGTTATGGTCTGATGACTCATCATTTCGTGCTGTCCACTATATCATGCTTGTGTTGGAGACACCAGGATACTCTTTGTTCAGGCAGGCACAGAGGAGTTCTGTCTTATGCACTGCTCTTAATTGGCTGCCACACTCCTAGTCTTGAATGAAGATGGTAGCTTGCGTATAGAAATTTGGATAACAGAGTCATTTACAATCATTAAAAGAAATAAAGAAATAATCATAGAATCGTAGAATCATAGAATTGTCTGGGTTGGAAGGGACCTTCAGAGGTCATCTAGTCCAACCCCCCTGCTGAGAGCAGGGACATCATCTACTAGAGCAGGTTACTCAGAGCCAAGTCAAGCCCCACCTTGAATGTCTCCAGGGATGGGGCCCCAACCACCTCCTTGGGCAACCTGTTCCAGTGTTTTATCATCCTCATGGTAAAGAAATTCTTCCTTATGTCTAATCTAAATCTACTCTTTTCTAATTTAAAACCATTACCTCTCGTCCTATCACTACAGACCTTTGTAAACAGACCCTCTCCAGTCTTTTTATAAACTCCCTTCAGGTACCAGAAGGTCACTATTAGGTCTCCCCGAAGCCTTCTCTTCTCAAGGCTGAACAATCCCAGTTCCCTCAGCCTGTCCTCGTAGGAGAGGTGTTCCAGCCCCCTGATCATCTTTGTGGCTCTCCTCTGGACCTGCTCCATCAGGTCCATGTCCTTGCTGTGCTGAGGGCTCCAGAGCTGGATGCAGTATTCCAGGTGAAATCCTCTTTTTTTTTCTTCAAAATAACTGACTTCTAGTTAAACAAGCATAATATATTAATTTCATTTAGAATTCTGTACTTGGTATCTGTAAAGCAGATAGTTGAGCTGGATACTAAGGTCTCTTAAGTGAGAGAAGTGTCCTCAGAATTCTTACCAATACTTAAGGAAAAGAGGATTTTTACTAGAATTGTGATTTTCTAATGAAAAATTGGATTTCAAGTGAAATACAAAACATTTCTCTAAGCCTTTTGAAGGCTATGTTTCAGGGTTTTTATATTTTAGATAGGTATATCATTTCAGGAGAAGACTTCACTCAGAAATTCTGAAATTTTCTGTGAGACTTTTTTTACCTAAACCAGTCCTATTTGTAACCGGGTTAATTATTTGGCCTGTTTGTCTGTAGCCATTACCTCTTCCTTATAGACTTCCTAATACAGAATTTTAGGTAGCTGTCTCATCCCAAATTGCCCATGTTTGGTTTCACGCTGTGAATATACTTTGTTACAAGAACATGTCACTCTTGGGAGGTATTCTGCATGTCAGAACGGGTTCTTGAGGTATGTGTTCTCAGACCAGATTTCACTGAGTCTTTGGAAATGTCTGTAAACATTTTCCTAGCATTTTTAAATTCTATGTTTAAACCATTGAATCTAGTGAAGTCCTTTTTCTTCTTCTGCTACTTGGCAAGTGAAGGGACCACCTCTCAGAAAGTTGTACCAGCTTTTTATGTTTGGTGCATTGAAATTAAGATTAGGTTCCAAACAAAACTATTTTACTCAATATGAATGAAACGCTGATCGTTATGTACAGAAGTCTGTACTTTGACTGGAAATCACGCTAAATCCTTGAGTCTTCTTCAGCTAGCACTTAAATGTCTGTGTATAATTGAAGTTAAATAACAAAAATATAGTATTTTAATTGTATTTTTGTGTTTATCGTACCTCTGTGACCCACGACACTCAAAATTTGGTTGCATTTCCATATGCTATTGATACTGGAAAACCAGGGCTTTTCAGTTCCATTTAAATCTTCACTTTGAGTGAAATGCGATACATGTTTCTTGCATTTATCTAAAGATATGTCAGAAGCTGGTCTTCTTTTCAGCATGACTATTACTAGATTTATCTAACAAATCTAATGCACATGCTGCGGAAAAGAATGGTAGTGGTCAGTTGAGACCTACTAGAGTTATATTTTCCTTCTTTTTTTTTTTGATCAAAATGGAATTAACAGCTTTTTCTTTAGTACAATTAAAGAATATATAATTTCTAATGAAACAAAACCCCAGCCAGAAAAAAAAATAAAAAATACTTGAAGTGCACTGAGACATGCATTTCTCTCCTATAAAATGGCAAAGAAGGGAGCTTGTACTCTACGTGTAGAAGCAAGCATGGAACTCTGCTACAAAATGGGCAACGGGTCTGGCAGAAGGTTGTAAGTCAGCAGGGAGGCCAATAAAGGGTATGCTGAGGTGAGTGCTGCTACCAACCACCTAGTGCTCTACTGAACCTTCTCCAAAACACACAAGACCAGGTGGGAACATGATGGTCAATGGCAGCATTTTCTAGCTCTTAGAGTTTACAGTGGCAGTGCCTCAGCTGTCATTGTGCTCTTCGAAAAGCATTCAAACAGGCATGTCAGTCTGAACAGAAGGCACTATAAATAAAATGTTGGTGTTTTCCATTGGTCCTCTGGGATTTTAGTACTGTAATAAAATTAAAGAAAATACTTACTCTTCTTTCATGGGAAGTAAGATGATGAAACTGTAAATATTATCCTGTAAATACGTGAATATCATCAATCAGAAGATAAAAAAGAGAATTAAATAGTAGTTTCATTCATCCTATATTAAGATGTTAAAATACATTAAAATACTGGTTTTGCCCTGACTAGCTTCTTGAGCGTGGTTGCTCCATGTTAATAGTGTCCTGAAAAATTATACAGGTGGTCAGAGAGAGCATCTTTGATAGAATTGCTCCTGTTGATGGTTTATGGTAGCCATAAACTCATAAACTAGACTTGGTAGTTTCCTGTTTCTTTTTGTATTGTGGCTTCCACTGAGATGTAAAGAAATTGAAAACTAATTTATTACAGTGCTCAAGTAAAATATTTCACCACAACTGCTTTAGAATAGGTGTCTATTTGTAATTTTGTCTCACCAGTTAAAGTTCTGGTGACTTTACATTTTTCTGCTCTTAAGAAAGTACTTAGTCCCGTGGAGAATCATCAGAATAGGAATCTCACTGTAAGATTCATGTCATGGTTTCATTTAACTTTGGGGAGAGAGATTGAGACCCTCCTTGAGGACAGTTTTTTTAAACTGTCATTTGGGTCTTCTATTCCCCTGTTCAGGCTTTCAGGAAAATTTCAGAAAGCCTATATAAAGGAAATAAGACTACACAGTTATTTTTAGTTTCTATTCATTGGAGATGGGACTTGAACATAATTCCCATTGCAGAGAGATAGTCACTAACTTTGAAGAATCTTATAGCTAAACTTTGTATTTATGGCTAAGGCAGGGCTGTAATGTGACCTAAACAGTATTTGTCATGTCTAGGAGTAGAATTTGCTAGCAGAGAAGAACTACTAGATTTCCTCCTAGAATGCTGTTGCTGACATTTTTTACAAATGTCATTTAATATATGTATAAACACATACGCACACATATATTTTTCCTTGAGTGTGGGGAGTTTATCAGAATCCCATTCTTTCACAAGATCTTGTAACTAGACACGGAAACTTGCAGAAATGTGCCAAGCCATAGCCCTTTTTGTATTCTTCAAGGTGGATAGTATGTTAGCAATATAATACAGAGAATCTCTGCCACAAGAACCAAGAATTCAGAACACAAACCATCAGGCCCACGGGAGAGGTTTGTTTTATCTGAACTTGGAAGAAATGGATATATGAAAACAAACCAAATTAGAGTCACAGAATCATGGAATGGTTTGGACTGGAAGGGATTTTTAAAGGTCATCTAATCCAACTCCCCTGCAGTGAGATCTTTAACTAGATCAGGTTGCTCAGAGCCCCGTCCAACCTGACCAGGAATGTTTCCAGGGATGGGACATCTACCACCTCTCTGGGAAACCTATTCCAGTGTCTCACCACCCTCATTGTAAAAAATGTCTTCCTTGTATCTAGTCTGTCTACTCTTTTTCAGTTTAAGACCATTATCCCTTTGTCCTGTTGCAATAGACCCTGCTAAAAAGACTGTCCCCATCTTTCTTATAGGCCCCCTTTTTACTTTCAATCCAAATGATCAGCTGAAGGGATTCTTCAGCAAAAGAGCAGAAACAGATGTTGATGCCTTTTCTCAATGACTGCAAGTCAGTCAGTTCAATTTCCAGTTTTCTCACTTTATGATAAAACCTCAAGTTCTCACCCATATCGGGCAAAGGAAAACCTTCAAGAAATTTGACACCTATTTGGCTTCAGTTTTTGTCCTTCCTGACGATACTAAAGGAGTTACCAGTCATCCTTAGTATGTGGCATGAATTTACAGTATTTCCAGTAAATACTCTCGTTAGGAAATATTTTCTTCCTCTATAAAAAGAACCTTTCCCCACAGAGATTTGAGAATTCCATTCCATGGAGGGTAACACTCAGTCTCTCGAACAAAGGTGGCTTATGGATCAGCTTAATCTGTATGGCATGTAATATATTACTTGGGTTTACAATGGAAGACTTTAAATTCTAGACTGCAAACATCTGAATCTGTATTAGTATGTTAATGCACTGGCTTTTCACCTTTTAAAAAATAGGTTAAAACGTATTTCACTGAAAAGTGAAAATGAGTTTAGCAGCCTGGAGTAACTCTGTTTTCTCTATTACACCATGTAGCACGGTTAGCACAACTGCCAAGACACCACTAAAGAAAAAATTAGAGACTAGAGCAACTTCTTCTCTTCAAAAGAACTGCCAAGCCCTACTCCTCAGTATTAAAAAGTAAACAACAACGGGCAAGGAAGGGATACTTGATGCAATTTCAACTGTATGAAGAATTGAAGTTTTATTAGTGTCTCAGATTCTAAGATTGTAGAAGACTCTCGGAGTATCCAGCAACAAAATCACCCCCGACCCAGTCCAGTACTCAGTAGACTTTGTTCATGTAGTGAACAGCCTGTATTATGTTAACAGGATGCTACACTGATCTTTATGGCATCAAAGATGTGCAAAAGTTACTGTAGTCTAGGAAGAAATATTTTAACTTGCTTGACTTTTGAGTGTGTGGGTGGGCCATTGGGGATCCACAATTATTTTCAGGGTTTGGGCACATTTTTACAGTAGACGTATCTGTTTTTCTTTCTTTCTTTTGGTCAAAGAACAGTACATTATCTGTGGCAACTTGTAACCACTTTAGAATAGTCTTGAAGTGGCAAATTATGAGAAATATTTTCTGCAAAGTTTTTCAGGGATAAAAAAAAGATTGGATAAGTGTATTTATTTAAAGGCTTCAAACAGTTTTTTAGTATCAGCATCCTTCAGTTTTTTGTGTTCTCTTTTCACTAGAAGCATGCTTACTATTTTGATAGATTTAGAAGTAAAGTAATAGTCTTTCAGCACCTTTGGCTTTAACTTCCTCTGTGGTCAGTGTTCTAAGTTCAATGGCACTCTTAAAGTTTTAATTGCTGCAGATTTTGTCTGGAAAAAATGCCTCCTCTAGTGTATCATTGTACTTTGAGGAGTTTTGGCATACTGTATCCATAGCAATTCAAATGTATGTGAATGTGTGAGTATGATATTGTTAAATAAATAAAGGAGGAAGACAACAATGAAAATCTAGAAACATCAGTTTCCTATGTAAATGAGTGTAAGTCTCCTAAGGCTTTAGCTCTTGGAGAAACACTCTGGAGAAAGCAAAGCAAATCAAACATCTCTCTGTACATCTGGGTTCCTCTGGAGTAAGTAGTAAGTGATAGACAGACAGCTTGTAACTCCATCTGCTGAGCCCAAGAGGTATACAGAGAGCTCTGGCAGAACTATTTTGTCTGGTGGGCCAAATTACAGTCTAGGCAGTGAACGAAAAAAATCAACACTGGAAGAGGCAAGTAAGGAAAAGCAAAGTTACTTTGCAGAACTCGTCTGCAAATTGGTCTTCACCAGGTTCCACCCTAGGAACATCCCCAGAGGAGTTTTGCCAGATGGCACAGAGAATGCAATGACTCATATTTTTTTCTCCTTCTGTTCCTCTATCCTCCCCCGGATATTCCTGGATTGTTTCTTCTTTGCTGTCCTCTCTGTCCAAATCACTGGGTCTTCTGAGAAAGAGGTGGAAGAAGAGCTGGAATGAAATGTTTAGTGGGGAGCCTGTCATATGAAATGCCCTCAGCGGGGAGCTGGGATGCTTAGTTAGGAAGAGTTAGAGATGGAGAGGAGTGCAGGAGAGCAGCAGCACAAGACTGAGAAAAACACCACTTCTCTTCTGTCTTCGCCACCAAACAAATCTGCTCTGGTTTAACAAGAGTTTTGTGCCTGAAAATAATATGAGATATGTCTGTTAAATATTTCATGTAGAAATTAAAACAGATATAACATGTTTCCAAAGAAAACTAACCTTCTGTGCCTGTGAGCACTGTTGTTTATTGAAGAGTTAAACTGAGTTAGCAGTCAGTTGGCCGATAGATTTGTTGTCAGCTTTTATTTCCTGCGCTAATAGAAATTTTATTTTTTTAATGAAAAAAAAAAAATGAAGGTACATATCATAGGAGCCAACTATAACATTTCTCTGAAACTGTATTGCTCTGCTACTATGCTTTTAGTTGGCTCGAGTTTCACAAACTTGGATCTTGCTCAGTGTATGGTTTTGACATGGTTTGAAATTTTGCACCTTAGAAATATATTTTTTGTCTAGGCAATAATTATTGATGAATGCTTTCAATTTTGGGTGTTGATGTAATATAGTAAAGTACCAAATCACTTCAGACCTGACACTAGCCATCTTCAGAACTGCAAATGTCATATTTGGAGGATGCTTATTTTTTTGTTGCAATATATCCTATGGACCAAGATGTCCTTTCAGCTATTTAAAGAGTTGAACAATATGAACAATTATCAAAATCTGCCAGCTGAGGAGTATAAATATGTGCAAACACTAGTGAAAAATATGGGACATATGTTCAAGAAGGACATCTTTTCTAGCATTACTTCTCTTCTGAAAATCCCAAGGGCTGTCTAGTGCCAGCACAGGAAGGTGGGGCTCTGGATGGCTTAAAAATAATGCCATCATTTATCTAATGATAAACTAACAGGCATGTTCTGAAACTTATTCTCCAGTGCATTAGTAAATAGGAGTGATCAAAACTTTGGATTTTGCAATTTTATGAATACAAGAGGAATAATTTGCAAAAAAAGTCATATATCCATTATTCATTCATGAAAAAAAAAAGAAGTAAAATTAAAAGTGAGTCAATGGGTATCTTTTTGGTAAGTATATTTCCTATTTCCTCTTTTGCAATTAGTGATCACCATCAGTTCTTACAATTTTAGGCCTCAGCTTGTTTTAATTAAGATTAAAATGGAAAGATATTTCATATAAGAATTCTGGCTTCCTTTCTGATTAATTAATACCACACAATTTCAGAATATGTGAATAATAAGTCTGCAAAGATACTGTTTTCTCACAGACCATATAGTAGTGAGCCAGAAAATGAAATATTACATGTCACGTTACTTGATGGGATATAATTCTGTTATGGAGCTGAGGTTAAGTTCAGTTTGGCAGATCCATTGCTCACAATGTCATAAAATAATCTATTTTTGTGCTGTCTTTGTGTGAACTGAAAAAAACCCTGTTGTTTGAATCTGTGTGTGCACTACTTCGCCATTAATTCACTCGCTCTGGAATAGTGATCTGCCCTTCAGTCTTTTCTAGAAGGCAAAACTCCCATCTCTATATAAAATGTGAGATGCTTTGAGCAAAAGAGATTTCAGTTCTTTTACAATTGTGTTGCTTATTGAGGCCTCTAAAGTCTCCCTGCTGAAAGGAAAGACTACAAAAGGTCCTTGAAAGATGCCTGCTCTGTGTCAACTGTTTTTGCAATGGCCTTCTCAAATGAGGAACTGACGTTTTCGTTCTGGTAGGAAGGAATGAGGGGGAGAGAGAGAAATGCTGATGGTGATTCCTAGCAAGTAATTTTAGTGCTGTGTATCAGAGGGACATCCAAGCTGTTGCTGAAGAGCTGCCTGCAGTTACGAAGCTGTTCAAGCACATCTCCCATGCCAGACCATGTCAACTGATCAGCAACAATTGAGTGATCATGGGCTGCTGGTTATTGACTTCAGTGGCTATGGGCGGAAGCAAAGCAGCAGGAGCCAGCAGGGCCAGCACTGCTCCGTTGTCCATCTCCACATCCCCTCTTCCAGCACTTGTTCTTGAGTGCTCAGGTGCTCCTTCCTGGATGCCTTGGACAGTCCACAGGGCTGTTCACATTGCTGCTTGGGTTTCAGTTCCTGTGCAATCTCTGGTCTTTCAACTACAAAAAATCCATTGGGGCAGACTATCTTTTCTATCCCTGCCTTCAGTAGTTTCTATTCTATTTTAAGTTATGAGAGAAAGCTCCAGAAAACTGTTTACACCTATCCAAAGTTAGGATGGATGAATGATTTAGCATGAAATGGCAGATGTAGCAGAACAAAGAGTAGAAAAGATGAGTAACTTGGCCACAGTCACACAGCAAAGTGCTGACAGAGAGAGGAATAGAAACCAGGAGTCCTAGTTCTCAAGCCTGTGTTCAAAACAGTAAACCATGCAATTTTTCCACAGTGTTATCTAGAAATTTCAAAGACAGAATGACATGATGTTATAAAACTGATAATAGCAAACTACCATCAGGGAAGCGCTATTTATAAATGAGAGGGTGGGAAGGCGCACTCAGTACCGAATGCCATAAACAATGAGCGCCAAGGAACTAAGAGAAATATTTTGATGTTTGTGTGCTGTGGAAAGTTTTATTTAAACACAAACATTGTTAATAAACATGGATTTATATGTTTTCTTTGATCAATGAACCCTGATAGATTTTAAACATCCTGAATATCTCATTTCTGTGTGTCCAAAAGGAGAGGAAGAAAGGCTTGGGAGCACAGACTCCGATCTCTTGCAGTTCCATTTTTGTACAAGTTCATGCTAATATCTCAAATAGAGATATTTTTTCTAGTACAATATGAGACTGTGTTTTCAAACAAAGGGGGCCTGATTTTCACCAATTAAAAATGTGTTTAAGGACACAAAACGTTCACAAAATAGATAAATATACAGGTACAGAATGAACGTTTGCTTTTATAACCTGATTCAAAGTCTGCTAAAAACAAAGGAAAGCAAAAATTTTCAACAAATTGATTAAGTATTGGATCAGGTCCCAGAGTAGGTGCCATATAAAAAAAAATCCACCTGGGAGCTGTATTTGATATCTGCTAAAATAAAATTTAATAACAATTTATTTATTTGCAATAAGTCTTTCTTTTGGTCAATCCCGAGGAAAAAAAAAAAAGAGTGGGTATATTTTATTTTAATTAGTCCCTTAACTTTCTTTTGTATGTATTTCTGATGACCCCAGACCAGTGGATATTATATCCCAGGGATGTTGTTACCATTTATTCTCTGACTCTCACCCACAGACTTTTATTCTTTTGCTTAGGTATGCTGCAAATCGCCTGCTCATCTGTGTCCTTCCCTGCCTGGATTACTTCATGCTGTTTACATAGCAAAACAAACTGTATCACATCCCAGGGGCCCAACACTGCTGCCGCAGAATACCGGTGAGTCTAATTGACAACAGGATGTGCCTGTGCTTTATGAGAGGAGAGCTGAGCCCTCATCACAGCCAGCCAAGCTGGAGCAATAAAACTTGGGCTTCATATTCTCACTTCTTGGTCCTTGAGAGTCAGGAATCCCTGGTTAGCAATATCTCAGATTACCTTTAACGTGATTCCTAATATATAATAATGAAAATTACTATCAACATTTATACCAGTTCATTTAATCCCATTGAAACTACTTTCAACAAGTTTACTATTTAAGACAGTTACTTGTTCATTTCTAAGGCTCAGTGTGAGGGCATCACTTTATTTTAGAATGCTTCGTACTGTGGGTGATTCAAAAGGGCCCTGAGTGAAACACTTTAGTGTTTAAAGCACTGTATAGCTGGATAATTTGCGTTGTTTTGCCATTTTTCCTCTGTGGAAGGTGAGGGAGTCTTATTTGCCACTCTATTTTGATGAGGGAAACAGGATAATGCAATGTCAACTGAGCAGGCAAAAAGCAATTTAGTTCTTTCCTTGAAGTTCCATCTGAAGAATAATTATTCTTTTCTTGGGAAGAAAGATCTCAGGAGCAACATCTGAAGAGAGCTTCTAGGTTAAGCCTGTGGCTACTACTTAGCCACAAAAAGGAGGTGGTAGTAAACAGCAGCAGTGGGGCAGCTGGCTTTCTGGGTTTGGTCACTTCTGTAGAGGAAGAAGCATTTTACTCCTCCATGGACAGGAAGGAGTAAGGACAAGAGTGGGTGAGTAAACACACAGTAGATACCAGACTACAGGAACCATCCAGGAAAACCTGCGTTAGTTGTTTGGAGGTAATCCACACCATCCCTTGTGGACCATTAGAAGAAGGCAGAGTCACAGCCTGACAGATGATCCTGCCTGACTGCACCACTGCTGTTTTATTCCCTCCAGCCCGCCCTTTTCTAAGTTTCTGTTCCCTCCCACCCATAAATTTACTCCTCTGCTCACAAAGGCTGCAGAGGTGGGAGATGTGTGATCTGTCTCCAAGAGGAATGTCAATAATAAATTATAAAAGTGACCCACCAAACCTTTTTCTAGTCTGACCATATCAATTCAGGCAGTTCAGCGTGCTGTACACCACGTAAAGGGAGAACAGTGCAGCATGGAAATATCACTGACTCAGCTGTGACAGATTGCTCTAACATCTACTCTGACCTTTTACATGGAAGAAATCTCCTTTCAGCATTCATAGCTTATTTCTTTGAAATGAAACAGTGAATCCCATGAAAACTGACTCTTTTCTCCAGCGAAATTGCCATTCATGTGTAGGTGATGCAATAGAAAAATGTCATGTATTAACCTCAAAATAGCAGTATTAATATTGACCTTTTATTTTAGTTGCTGCTGTATTCCATGTAAAAAAAACCAAAACCAAAAATGGCATGAGATAGTGATGATAGTAGAGTACTGAATGTGCTTGGTATAAAATACTGCTTCTCTGTTCCCCAGTATGAACCTTCCCTGAAAGTCAAGTATTTAATCTAATCCTCTCTTTGGTGCTCTGGAGGCCAAGCATAAAGAGAGCAGCTTTGCAGTATGGATCGGCATGACAGGATGTGTAAGACAAATGCTCCAAACCCTCTTTTTGAGCGTAGGAGCAAGTTTACCATGAGAGCATATACCTGTGTGTTACTGTTTACAGGCTAATAGCATCGTTGGATGTAATCTTACTCCAGATGGGTGAACTGCCCATAAGGTGGGACATTCATCAGAGGTTCAACTTGCATTTTTATCTTTTGGGAGCAGCACCAGCAGAAACCCCTGCTTCCTCACTCTGCACCCCACCAGCCTAGCAAAAGATGCTATAGTTGCATATAGGAACAGTCAAGGCAGGGACTGAAGTAGTGAGAACTGCTTAATAGCCTGAAGAACACAGCTGCTGAATGTGTAACCAAATCCCATGCCTGAATGTTGTAGGTCTAGTTTAGGGGCCTTGACAGTTGTGATGACAATTTTGGTATGAATTGTGTCATTAAAGACGTTTTGGGTATGTAGTACATCCACTCCTTGTGGAAAGAAAAAAAGCATGGTGAGATTGTGTAACACTTCTGATCCTGTTTTTTGGCCGTTGCTGTTTCTTCTGAAGAGAGTGAACTATGGAGTCTGTGAATGAGCAAGGCCATCAGTTTCATCCCGCTGCTTAATACCCAGCCCAGCTTAACATAAGCGTTGCTTCGAGCAGCTGGCAATTAAACTGTACCAGTCTGCAGTGGTTTTGAGTGATGCTGTCATGATCTCATGCCACATGCATGTTGATGACTTTTTTTTTTTTTAATTTCAAATCAACTGTTCTTCTGTTAAGCTATGTCAATGATGACAGAGGAGTAGGTCAACGATGGAAAAGAAGCAATAGAGATTGGAGAGCGGTGTTTTTAAAGAATGCCAGTCCCTTCTGTTCAGGGTAACAGAGCGTGTGTATCAAGGTAATGTGTCACTCAGTGACTGGCCATAGAAACATTCCATTAGGTTGTAACTGAATGGAGAAACTATTGCAATAATTTCGTGTCTTTACTTCAGGAAAAAAAAAAACCAAAACCAACCAAGTGTACTCTTTATGCCCTCTTTATTTGGCCTGTTAAGAAAAGCTTAGGCTGTCAATCAAGAAAAAGGCTTCCAATTGTGTAGCCTGTTAGAATCATTTCATTAATAACATGTGTTTACTACTGGGAGAAGCAGACTCAGTGTGCTAAGATTTTGTTTGTCAGTCAGTCATTGGAACCCCACTGTTAATCGCATACAATGGTTTGTGGTTATGCCACAATTTAACCCAGGTTTAAAAATACAAACTAGAGCCTTGGTGGTCTGCTGAGAGCAGTGAGTGAAGCAAAGGTATTGGTTGAACCTGCCTTGTGGGCTGCTGGCTTGCAGTACTGTACGAGCTAATCAAATTTATTAACTTGAGTCATGACTAGAATGCGTACACTGGTGAGTGTGGGTGGGTGCACCCAGGTTAGACTACATTTTGGCTGCGTTCTGCAAGGAGGAAGAAAAGCAGCTCTTTGGCCTGCTTTCCACAAAGACAAATTGGAAACAGATATCAACTTGATTCTGGGATCTCTGGCAGTCTAATAAGAAAAAGGTATTTTTTTGTTGTGGCTTTTATTTATTGATGTAGGGAATGGCTTAGGAAAAAAATTGAAGGAGTTTCAAAACCAAATACCAATGGCATTCTATGCATATGTCTCATTGTCTTATCAAATTGCCTCCTGCATGCCATTTTACTAGTAATATTAAAGGCAGAATCTCTGACTCCACAATAACGAGGGCTGAGTGTGATTGCCAGAAAAGGGAGAGGCATTTGGCTACTAAAAAAAAAAGAATACTGGAGAGACGGTTGTGTATCTTTATATGAATCTTGACCTTCTGGCAGAGAGAGAAAGAGGCAAAGCGACTAAACCATCTTTCTTAATTATAGCTAGAATATGGTAAGCTAAAATTCCTGTTTACCACAGCCCTGTGGAAAGTATCATTCATAACTGCAAGACTTGTAATACTCTGAGAAGAATATATTCATCTCCAGAATTATATCCGTTTCTCCACATTGCTTTACAGCTCAAGACATTTTGTAGGAACCTCTTCCAGATTTAGAGCAATGTAAGTGATATTTTTAAATAGTAACTTTAGGATAAAGTGAAACCCATGAATTCTTAAATAAAATGGTACTACCCTTGATTCTTTTATTCTATATAAAGATTTCATAGTTTCATTGATCCTAATCACTGAAATTATAACTGGCCAAACTGCTGTAATTTTGAAATGCCTAAACAGATTCATTCATGAAGGTAGTGAAAATTTTCTATTTTTTTTTAAATTATATGGGTTTGTTTTTTCATGTTTCTGGTATTTAGGTTATTGATATGCCTTATCCCCCTCACTGTTATATTTTCTTAATAAGAAATAAATTAAATGTGTTGTGCTTTGTTGAAGATAGTTGTACTAATTAACGCATTAATCTTGACATGTTTTTTATGTTCAGGGCAAGGTTAGATTTAACTAACAGTGAACTGAGACCATCCTTATGGTCATATTCCACAGAGAATCCTTCCTCTTTGCCCTCCTGCCCCATCTCTACTACTCACAATGTACTCCACAACATAGCTTTTCTCTGGTTTTATGGGAGCTAGAGGGGCGCTTTGGAAATTCACAGCATCTGGGACTGCTTAAACTGTGGCAAGGAAGCAGAAGACAAGTGCTAATAAGAGGTGAAGAGGTGAAGACTGAAACATCTTTACACCCAACCATAAATCTGTACCTACTATAACTATTAAAGTCAGTAGGAATATTGTATGTGGTGGCCTTTGGGAATAAGACTACTATAAACATCTCCTTCCTCCCAGTAACAGTGAATTTTCTTTTTAAAAAAATCTGGTGCTTGGAGTTTATTTGCATTTTGTCTGAATTACATCTGACTGTCCTTTCAAAGGATATTTAATTGATTTTTCTGAGTTGTAAGGGTTCCTGTGTAGCAGCAAACCAATTCAGTGGCAATATGCAGGTAAATTTCAGACTTGTGTAGTATTATATTTTTGAATGAACGTTTTTAGAAAAACAGGGAGGAAGATTCTATGTGTTAATTCCTTTTCAGAGGTACAATACTGCTTATATGTCCCACCCTAATTTCAGTATTTAAATTAATTGTACTTAGGTCCACGATGGCCTAGCCTGGAATGATGACTGAAATGTAGTAGTAGCAACTCTAAGTTAGAAGTCAATCCAACACGCACGTATACTGACTGCTCCGTACTGTGCAAACAGGCTGACATGGGCAACACCGCTAGTGCAGGGTGACAGGACTGACATTTAGAGAAATTCCGTGACTGTCATGAGAGTTAGCAATGGTACTTGGCTATCACGAGGCTTTATTCATCAGTTCTTGAATAAAAGCCCTATAGTTGAAAACAGATGTCTTGCTGGTACGCAACATACATGATTCCTGATACCCATTCCACCCAGGGTCACTCATTCTTTCCACAACATATGTTGACCATTCCTCTCCTTTTCTTGCAAACAGTATTAAACCATGACTGAGGCAGTGGCTTGTAAGCAACTGCAGCTAATGTCAAATTGAGGAATTTCTGTATTTTGGATCCAGCATACCTCCGTCCAGCCGTTAAATTCCCTTTGTTTCTCTACTCAGGACCTAACATGTTTTAGAGAATGTTCTAAATGAAAAGAGGAGAGAGGTTGAGAAAGGAAAGAAAGTTCACATAGGCTTAGCCAGAGTTGAATATGTTAATCACCACTACCCTTGACACTTGAGCTGTGTCCGTACTGCAAAAAAGCACAGTCTTAACTTGGATGGACTGACTGACTGAGGTAAACCAAACCACGAAAACAACAAAAACAACCAACAAAGTCCCAAAAAAGCAGGAAATATTTTAACTAAATTAACATCTCAAGTTCAGCCCCAGCCACTTTATAGGCTCTAAGTTTTTTTCAGTTCTGCTCTAGATCTACATGGTAGATACAGCCCATTATTGTAAATGACAGTCTGTCTTATGGTCAGAACTGTACAGTCTATGAGTTTGCATTTTTCAGCAATTTGCATTTTTTTTCCTGTTTTCACGTGTTCACTTTTTTTTTTAATGAAAAACGAAATAGTGCATTGTGACTGAAAATAAGTTTGCATGTTGTTAACACTTTGAAAATCACGTGTTGCTGACAATGTGTGCCTCTAAAAGATGTAAATGGTTGGGTGCTTATCCTCAGTTAGCTGTAATTTAGACAAGGATAAAAGTTGTTCACTTACGCAGTGGAATGTATGGTAGGTTGGTACTCTGCAAATTGTCTTGTTCTGCACATGTGAAGCATGGGCTTCACACATTGTTGTCACCTATTTTTACAGTAGGTTTTATTCTAGTCTGCACAGATGTGTCCTTTAGAGATGTTTGATATCAAGGAATCAAGAATGTTGATTAGGAGACATTATATGGCCCTGTTGCAGATCATATTTCCAGGGTTTTTCATATTTGTGTTTTAGAAGGTGAGCACATCTCCAGTATCATAGACTTCACATGAAATGCATCCTCCTAATTACATGTCATAACTTGGATTTTGATAGTGCTAGATTAAAAAACGTTGTTGATTAGAATCATAGAATCATTCAGATCGGAAAAGACCCTTGGGATCATTGAGTCCCAACCATTAACCATTAACAAAGCTCATCCTTAAACCATATCCCCGAACACCACGTCTAAACGACCTTTAAACACATCCAGGGATGGTGACTCAACCACCTGCGTGGACAGCCTATTCCAATGTCTGATTGCTCTTTCTCTGAAAAGTGTTTTCTTAATGTCCAGTCTAAACCCACCCTGTTGCAGTTTGAAGCCATTCCCTCTTGTTCTAGTAGATACAGACCAGTTACTAGTAGATAAAGACAGCATTTACTTCTTTTCGTATCATGCCATTAAAACCTCCGTTGCCCAGAAACCCAAGGAAGTCTGGTCTCCACTCAGACCTCTGCACATCTTTTAGAGAGGTAAGACAGATCTGAGGATCCTTTCTCCCCTGCAAGGTGAAAAGGATTAAAAATGGTGTAGGGTTCTCACTGTGTAGCAAGGTGAAGGTTCAGACCATTCAAGTCACTGCTTCAGCACCTTCCTCAGCATGTATACTGTGTGTGTGTATGTATATATGTATATAGAAAGCTCAAGGGAGAATTTTTACTTAAATTCTAGGCAGTTAGCAACTGCCATGTGATCTCTCTAATAGGACTGTGAATAATACAAACGTTTCTAATCTTTCTACTATCTTTTGCCAAACCCAAAACGAATAACATATTTCAAGTTGCCCTGTAAGAGAAAAGAGTGAAATCCTTTGGCCGAAAGACATATCAAAGCAAAGATTTTTAATAGGTTCTTCAATGAAATTGAGTGGGGGAAATGGCCATAGCATTAGCCTTGTGGCGCTAAACTCTGTAATAGTGTAAACAGGAGCTTGGTTTTGGTGGTTTTTTTCCCCATTTGATCCTTAGATTTGTCTTTTGTTTGGCACATTGTGTTAATTTTGTAGTTAGCATTCCTGGAAAAAGAATGGAATGTACAGAATTTGGATTCAATCACCAGAAAAGCTACAGGTCAAGGAAGTCATTCTCCCAAAGCTGTGAATATCTGGTTTGTGCAGATATGACAAAAAAAAAAATCATTAAAAAAAAATTATCAGAACCTGTCTGAAGCAAAAAAATAGTTACCAACAGCTGCAGGGACAGATTTTCACGTGGCACTTAGTACAAAAGATCGATGTTGCATTTGAAACATCATCCAGTTGAAAAGTGACCTACTTTTTCAGCTTCAGAAGCAGCTAACGTGACCTTTTTCTTCCAACTTTGATGACATTCCCCGTTTATGAATTTCAAGCTTTGAATTTTAGGGGCAGGGACGCACACAGGGGAAAAAAAGTCCCAATTTTTTAAAAAATAAATCCATATTGTTTTTATGTTCATCATCAACTCTGCATTTCACCAAGAACCTTTCTAATGTAAGACGGTCCAGTCAGAGAATGGACAAAGGGGCTCCAAAACTCAGCCAGGTGTGGAATGACATAAAATTACAGGGTCTATATGACTTGAGACATTCTTACTGTTATGAACATTCTGTCGGTTAAGACTCAGATCTACATCTGTCATAATATCTAACTTTATATGCATATTTATATATAATTTTACTCATGCTAATTGGATAAACAAGGAATCTGGAATACAAAGGGAGCAAGAATCTGGCAGTGTGACATCTGAAAGCTGGGTTAGCACAGGAACACATGGATGTACATAAATGCCTGCCAGCTTTCATTTTCTCATTATTTCAGTCTGTTGTCAGTAATAGAACTTCCCTGTCTTAGCATCTATGGACACACACCCAGGAAGGGCTCTTCATCACTTACTGCCCCTTTCAGGTCACCTCTGGGATGGTCATCCTGTATGCCTAGGGGTGGCAAGCTGGTGCACTAGTGAAGGACTAGTCCTTTGATTAAAGAGAACAAGCAGACTCATCTAGTTTTGCCTCTCTGATCTTTCAATTGTTAACCTCTCGCTGTTCAGTTTTACACAGAGAGAAGTAACAAGGCAGTTTGTTGCCGCAGAGCATATGGTGTATTTAAATAGTCCCTACCAAGGCTTTGGTAGGTAAGAAGTTCACTTTTATTGGAGATGTGTAAATGTTTGTGGCCAATACAACGAGTAAGGTATGTTGAAGTACACATCAGGGGTAAAATGCTTATGTACCTTTCTGGTACCTTTCTGCTCTGGCTACCTTTGCCTCGTGTCGGAACAATTTGCCATAGATAGAAAGGTGGTTCCATGCTGGCCCTATAGCCCCAGTCTGTACTAGGAGGTTGCACACACAGAGCAGTGCTTGACTAATAATTCTAATTTATAAACCATCAACAATCCTAAAAACAGATTAGCCAGCAAGGACTTTTTGTGACAAATACCATGGCACTTTTCCATGCCGAACCACATAAAAGGACTCTGGGTCAGAAAAATGCATTCATTTAGGATCAAGTCTAGCAGAAGTCCCACGATTGCCAATGGAACAAGAATAACACCCCTGTTGCCAGACTTTTTCTAGGCAGTGGGTGGCCATGGATAGAGTGCTGTCCCTTCCCCCACCAACATAGTCTCTGTGTTACAAGTTGATTTCTGTTGAAGTCCAGCAACTACACAGGCTCAGGATAACTGGCTATCAGCCTGTGCTTGCATTCCTGCCTTGACTGCAGGGGCTCTGACAGCAAAGGTAACTGTGATGGTCAACTTCGCTCCTGGTATGACAAAAGTCTGATGGAAAACCTTTAATAACTTTGGAAACACATGCTGAGGTTCATGAACAAAGCACACAGGGAGCTCTACCACCTCCCTGATGCTGCAGTGTTATGTGCTCGGGTCTCAGATCTAAGCGATTTATGTGTGCCAGAAGTTACCCTGACTTATTCAACAAGCCAGAGTTCCTAAGAAACATGAGCAGCCAGGTTCCTCTGAGCCAATGTGGCGATGGGTGCAACCTCTTTTCTTTGAGCACAGACCTGGACCCAGGTGAGGGGAGCTACTGAAAAGCTATAGAGAGAGCCACAAACGCCCAAGTAAACTACCTTACTCTGCAAGGTCGGTGCAAAGCAGGTAGAGCAAGGCAAAAGACTTGAGAAACACATTAATCCTCTGTGGAAACCGGGGAGAGTTTCAGCTACCTTGAGAAAAGCATGAGAAAACTGATGCGCTTGGTCCATATGTTGGGTTCGCCAACCTGAACTTACATTCTCTTAATCAGAATGCAGGTTTTCAGCTGAGCAAAAGCTTTCTTATCAAGCAGCTGTTTTTATAAAACAAAAACAGAAACAAAACCAAAACAACATACAACAACTGAAAAATTGAGATAGAAAAATAGTTTTGGAAGATGATGAAAGTTAAGAAAATAGGAAGGGACCAGAGGCATGAAATATTATATTTGCCAGGTCCAATATTTACTTCCTCTAGTTCCAGAGCTATATGATGGGTGGATGAAGGAAAATGAGCCATATTTATGGTAGATTTATGTAAATATAGAATTTTTCCAGGACCTACATATATTCACCAAATATGAAAACAGTAAATTATCACAGTAAAAATGTCAGAAGTGTCCCTGAGGTCAACAAAGAAAAAAATCCTTGATTCTTCAAACACAGCTACATATCCCCACCTCATATGCTAACATCCTTACCCTCTGCTGAGACCCACATCCACAAAGGCATGGGATGAGTGTAGTAACGTATCCTGAATATCAACACCTCTGGATGTTTTACTTCAGAGGGGAAATGTGAGGCCCACTCCCATGTCTTTTGGTGCCAGCTTCTGTCTCTCATGGGTATATTCATAAAGTACATCCTGCAGTTCAGTGATGACTTTTCAGTCAATCTGATTCAGACTTTTGCAAACAGGGTTGGTCCCATCCGTCCCGTCCAGCATTTGCTGTCTTGTGCCAGCACCAGCATTTGGCTGATAGAACACACGCTTCCCTGGTGACAGGGTACAGGCGACAGAGAACTGATACAGGTGAAAGCTAACTTCTTGTTGCTGTTGTAGCATGATTGCAGAGGTCTATCTCATAATCCAATATCTAACTCGCTTTCTTCACTGGTATCAGCCTCTTTAAGAATGCACTAAGTAAGAAAAAATAACATTTGTTTAAGTAAGTCCAGTTCAGACTTACTGGACAAATCCTGTGGGGAGCGAAGACTGTATCTGATACATGTTGATACTGCATTGCACAGATGGGTTGCCCAAAAGAAAGCAAAAGCAGTTAGATTTGCCCTGTGGTGAGTTCCACACACAAGCACAGTTCTCAGCTATTGCTGGTGCTCCATCCTCCTTCCTGTGTGCATTGGTTCTGGTATGAGAGATACCTTGGGGTGGGCACAAGCATGGCAGTTCTGTAGGTGTGCCACATTATGATCCGCGCACGCTCGGCTGACAAAGACTGGGGGCTAATGAGAGGAGGAGGAGGAGGAAAGAAGGGAAAAAAGTCCATGAACAGAAGCTTCAGGAGCTCACAAGAAAAGACCCTTTACCAAGTTCCGTGTCCCAGATCTGCTGCCTGACTCACAAAGCTTCACGAAACCCCTTGATAGTCTTCCCTGCTGAGCTGAGCTGTCTTCCCTGCTTACCTTTGATCAGCTCTAGTGCATCAACTCCTGTATCACAGTATTCTTAGTTTGTGTCTTGCTAATGCAAGGACATAGAAGATGTGGGATAGATTCACATGCACTTTCACATGCCTTTTTGAAGGATGCAAAAAAATCAGAACGTAGCCAGAAGTCTCAGTCTGTTTTTTTCCTAGATTTTTCTTTGCATTGACACTATCTAGGAGTCACAATTCCTAGGGTATCGTAGACCAAAGTTTCTAGCACTGTATTTAACTACACCTTTCACACAGATCGTAAAGCAGATTTCGAATAGCTGTAATTTTAAATTTGTGTCCTTGGATGCAGTGGAAAATATGACTGTCATGCTTTTCTGTATGTTTGCAGCATCATAAATAACACACAAATCTGAAGTGTTTTAAGCACGTGAATGTGCTGTTTTAAACAAAGTAGTGAAAATATGTAGCATATAGTGTCCAGTTGTTTTTACTTCTTTCAAGGGTAAGATTTCTCTTGTCTGCCTAATTTCTAACTTTACATAACTTTGAAAAATCTTTATGTGCTGCACCTAAAAGTATAAGGGTTTCAAAGTTAGATGAAACCTAGGTGAAGAAAGCAAGCACCAAAAAAGCCCGTGTGGTATTGCTACTTACTGCAGGTTTCAGAGTTCATAGAGTTTCAATAGACTTTTCACCAGAATTTTAGTCTCTGATAGGTTTAATGTCCAAAATGTCATGAAATCTTTGGACAAAACAATCTTTGTGTTGATACTTAACATGGGAATAACTTTTGATGCACCAGGAAAACTTTCTGTTAGTATTACTGTTTGATTATAGTCAGTCTCTGTAATTGCGGTCGTAGATTTATTACATGGTACCAGTTCAACGCTTTTATAAAATGAATCATTGCTGAAACACCTTGCTCCTTATTTAGGTTTCTATTAGTATGATGCATTATACATATAAATATATATATAGCTGGTAGAGTGTGTAATCTTGGTGATTGTTAAATGTACTTACTGATCTGATAAAAATATTTTAAGCAATTTTCCAGCTTTTAGAGGTTCAAAGCTGTATATATTTTTCTCTAAGGAATGGCTGGGTTCTAGCATAGATTCCTAAGCATGTCTGAGCCTCTTCACATGCAAAATGACTTGAGAGTGTTTTGTCATAAGCGTCACTCATAGAAATGGAAAGTCCTGAATGTATTAAAAGATGGTGTGGTCTCTTAGTCAAAAAACACAACTGATGTTCTTGAACGTTCTGCTTCAGTGAACCCTTCACACGCCACACATGGAACCAGTAAAGGAGCACTGTTTCTTTCTTGAAATGGGCCATGCTGTTTCCTTTGAAACAACATGTGTTTCTGCTGGGTGTTCTGTGGTTCTGTCTCAACATTACTCAGAGCTCAAATACAGCAGGTATCAGCCAAGGAACTCTCAAGTATCAGAGGGACGAATAAATCATATTTTCAAGAGACACCCATCCCTTTCAAAGAGATACACAGCTATACATCTGAGACATATCGCGCTTGAAAGAAATAGTTTAATCTTCTGGCTCTTCCAAAATTCGAGTTGCCAAAGGACTTCCAGTAACAACTTAGTTGAAAATCACAGGAGAGGGATTGAGGCCTCTGTCTGTATTGCTGAAGATCATAAAACCAGTCCCTTTCACCGTGTCTGTGCCACTGGTGACCTCTAGTGCCCAAGGAAGAGAACGGTTATTCAAAGTTTCTCCACGGCATTTCTTTGCAAGAACATGAAATACAGCAGCGTCCTTTGCCTCAGTGCTTTAAATTCTGACATCAGCTTTCAATTTGCAATATTTCAAATGCCAAGTAATAATATAGAAGCTTAGTGTATTAGAGGAAGCAAAGACATTTATGCTAATTGTAAAACTATAGAAAGTTACTTATTTGTAAAAAAATGATGCTGTGCAAGAATATTCACATTTAAATCATCTGTTTGAGGCGTTTCTCACTCTGTGAAAAAGGGACTAAACCTACAATGGAAGTGTGATGCTTCAGCTGGTGCAGACTACAATGCAGAGGCTTGAGATGGCCTATATGCATGAAGCCTAGGTAGGTAACGTTCTGTTAGCCAGGTGGAATTTATCTGAGAAAATGGGATGCCTAAGCACCCACCCAAACACCTCAACGGTTCAGAGGTTGAGATTTTATTGTGACGTTTCTTTTAATATAGCACACTGTGACATGAGATAAGGCTGTTGTTTCCTATGGGAAGACGTAAATATAGGAAAATACCTCATATATTTCCCTCACAACAATATTGTTGAGTGGAGATCAAATTGCAAAGTGGTTCTGAACTTTACAGCTATCCTGTCATCTATGGAAGCGATGGGCAGTCACAAAGGTCCAAACACTCTATGTCACTTAGGCAAAGTGCCTTGGTGGATCCAGCTTCTAAAGGCTGTGTGGCTATCTCCCTTGAAGTGGATCTCTGTACGCCACTCACTTTAAGGAATGAGAAATTCCCCTTGGCTAATGTTAACTTGGTGGTGTGCAAATAGCAGATAATTCATGTCTAACAGTTAACAGAAGTATATTAAACTATGCTCTGAGAAGCATACTAGAGAGAAATACTAGAAAATTATATAGAAAGGCTTTAATAACTGAATGTATCCAGTAATACTTTGTAAATATGTATTGTAATAGAAACAAGATAAAGTACAGAAATTACGCTTACAGCAGGGCTGGGAATCTGAGATCTCTCCTTCCAAAACTGCTCTAACCAACAGCGAGAAGGGCTTTGCTCTTGCATCCAGAAGAGTTTTGGTCTCGCATCCTGCCCACAATTATTAAGCACTTTGCTGCACTGTAATCCAGTTTTAAAAAACTCACAGTAGTCTCTTTGTTGGTGCTAAAGGACACTGGCAATGTGGACTTGAGTCTTCTCAGATTGATAAAGGAATTGAACCTCTGCTACAGAAGAGATGAACAGTTGCCTTCTTCTCTGATTACAATTTAAAAGGAAAGGATCCTGAGATGGATTCTTAATTGAAAATCCTGGATGAATTAAAGGATATTCATGCAGCACCATGTCAGGTGTCTAAGCTACAGAGAGGCTCGGTGTTGCAGACAGCCTTTGCTGTTGCAGAGTGAACATTTCCTACGAGATGGTAGCGTGCAGGTCAGCATTGCAGGCTCCGTAGGTTGCCACTCCGACTCGCCTTCATCTCACTCATCACCACACAGGCATCCTCTGCAGTCTTCTGCTGTTTTCTCCAGAGATCAGATGCCTAAAACTCTGCTCTTTCAGTTGTTTATTGGGTCTGTTCTGAGAGGGCTAATGGCCTAGGGTCAAAGAACTTTAGCGTTATAGTTACTGTACATCTCTTGTGGGAAAGCATGTGTATGTATTTGTGAGAGAGAGAAAAAGAGACTGTGGGAAGAAAAGGAGGTGTGTGCAGAAGCTGGTCTTCCCTGTAATATAAACCGTGCCAAATCCATTTACACATAGAGAGATGTAAGTGCAATCTTAAAATCTGTGTGTTGGGTGGCAAAGCCAATTACATGACTTCATTTCTGACGTAATTTGATGACTATGGGCGGTGAACACAAGCCACCTAGCTACAAACTTTTAAGCTTTCTGCAGCTTATATAAGAACTTAACAGGACAGTAAATTACAGTGGCTGACTGTATACAAAGTGCAGCAAAACTTTGGGATGAGAACATTTTTTTATTTTTATAGAAGCATAAGAAATGGCTTGAATCTTAATTCAAACGTGAGCAGAACATTCTTAAGGCAAACACTTTTATGCTCTGTCATGTTGGCTATCTAGCAGTGGTCCTCTGACTAAAGTCTGTAAGGTGGTAGGGATCCAGAATGCTGCCACATTGCCTGAGGAGCACAAGAGGCACGCTTTCAGAAGCAGTACAGGCGTGAAACTTACTGCCAGTGTATGTTGATTCATGTATCACAGAAAGGGAAGTGTGTTGCCACAGTTAGCCCCTTTGCCTCTCAGAGCCTGTTTGTGATCCCTACTCGTAACACACAAATTGCCTGTCTGTCGTGCCTGCCACAACCCAGTGAAGACAAAACCTGCAGCAGTCCCCATTTTTCAGGAGAGCCCGTGAAAAAAAACAAATTTGGGGATTATTGACCTATCATAGTAGATTCTCTTGCTTATTCTTACAGCAGTTTATTGCTAGGCTTCCTGCAAGGGCCTGATTCAGTTACCCATCATGTGTGGTGCCACCTGGCATGTCTTGGAGTACCCTGATACTCTAGAAGGCACATATCTGCCATATATCTCTTGTCATACCTAGCAGCCATATACACCTGAATCTGAAGCTTAGGATCGTAGTTTGAGGGATAAGTTACTGTTATAAATATGTTAGTGACTGCATCATCCATAGTCTGAAAGAGAATGAGAGTAAAAATCGTAAGACTCATTATGAGTGTTAAGATAAAGGATCTACTGGTTCTAGAGCTTTTATATATCTTCAGCTGGAATCCAATTTCCTTCCAAGTGCAGTATGACAAAAAAGCAAGTAAAAATGAACTGTTTTAGGGGACAGAGAAAACAGGTCAATCAGTATTCTCCACAAATAGAAAAATGAGGTTTCTAAGTGTGTTCAAACTGTTTTTACTTCAGTAAACCCCTGGTTAGAAGAAGGAGCACAGTATGAATTATAATTCCTTCTCTGCCCCTCTGTGGCTCAGAGCAATGTAGACCCAGTGCTGGCCTCTGAAGGCCAGGGTGAGCACACATGAGGAGCATCCTTTCAGGGGATCTCTGTCACGTTTTATTCTTCTGAATAGCTAAGTGTACCTGAAAATTTGAAGCATCAGGCTGTGAAGAGCTAGGCAGGCTTGCTAAACTTAGGGTTTATTATTCTATTCCACTTACACAATTGAAAAAAACAAATCAGGCACAAAACACCAATTTTGAGAAGGTTGAATTTGAGAATGTTGCAGCCATCAGAAAAAATGAATACTTTACTCTCTAAACATTCCTACTAAACATCTGGGAAATCTTAGGTTAAAAATAGTGCAGCAGGCACAATGGAAAATCCTTGAGAGTGATGACAGCTCTGATTTCACATGTATTTATAATCCTGCACTTGGTTTATTTTCTTGGGATTTCTGAATTTGACAGAGACAGATATCTGAAAATAACTGACATGCTAGCTGTCAACCTCTCCTTAAAATGTGTGGTCAATAGATCAAGAGAACTAAAGCGCAAGAGGCTCAATGTTATTCTCTGTTACAAAATGCAGAAAGGATGAAACATTTTATAGGTCCTGGGTGAAATGCTCATATGGGAAAAAATAAATAGCTGACAGTCTCTCACTTCAGCAACTTGTATATGACACTGAATTCAAACTACTGCCTGTAGTCTGTGAATGAAGGATTATGGCACTGTGAAACAAACATGGAAGCACAAAATTGAGAGCTGTTGCTACAGGAGGCAAACTCTCAGCTGGTTTAGGGGTTAGTTTTTCACCAGGCCTGTGAAAGATCCTTCCTCAGTAAATGGGATCATTTTGTGGAATAACTTTGAGGGAATTCAATTCAATATACAGATCGACCTCCTCTGTTCCTCTAGACGTTATGGGGAATCTCTAGTTTTGGCAGGTAGGAGAAACGGGACGGACCTGAATTAAACTAAATGTGCTTCAATACAGAAATTCTGTTATACATGTCTGCAGTTTCTAGTATAAGTAGGGCAATTTCTTAAAATTAAACAACATTTGGTATGCTAATACAGACAGCTGGGACAATGAGTTATTGTAAAAAAAATAAACATGTTACTTTTCATTCAAAAGGCAAAGATAATAAGATAAATTCCTAAGTTCTCCAAAAATGAGGTAGAAGACAGCAGTGAGTTCTGCTTGCTGTCCACAATACTGAGACTTCATGTGTGGTGTCAGTAGCTATGCCAAGGTAAGCAGGAAGAGGAATGAACTACTTACCTCCACTTCCTATATCCACGAGGCACTGCATACATTTTTGAGAGAGAACCTACCAGTAAGTTGCTCCAGATCAGACTAGGCAAAATTTCTTCCACATGTAGCAACGATGTCGCTCATTAACCACTGAGATCAAGAAGTCTGCTCCATTCAGTTGCCTCAGAGGTGAATGATGGCCTTGTGTAACAAGAGTAATGCACAAGTCAGTGACAGATGACAACTAGCTCTGTGAAGACCTGCCAAAGAGGAATCCTGACAGCTCATTCCTCAGGGAAACAAGTCCTGCTTCCTCAGTGGTCTAATCTTGAGGAAAATTCAGCAGGGATATTCCTGGAGCTCCTTCTCAGCCTTGCTTGGAAAAAGAACCACAAGTAATGCAAAAATTGCTATTTGCAATCATGTGGTGCTTGAAAAGTTTCTAAATGTGTGGAGGGTTCTGCACTATTGAGAATAACAGCAATTAAATTCAGCAAGTAGAACCTAACCTGCTCTGTAGGATGCAAAGCAGTGCTGCTAACAGAGTCATGTGAGGGCTTCCTAGTGAATTCTTTCTTTAAATTAACTTCAAGAGCTCTGTTTAGAAGATGGAAAGAATCACACACAGATTTTTTTTTGACATAACATATCACTACCATGAGGGCAAATAAGTTTTTTTCAACTTACAGCTTTCCCATTGGCAATATTAGTCTGCAGAGATCCAAAATTTTAAAACTGCAGGTTGTATATTTTGTAAGTGCTGTAACAAGCCAGTTTATGATCACATGACACTAACATAAGTGGAAAAATATTTATCTCTTCACATATTTTACAACTTACTCTGAAAGGATAATTTCATACTATTCTCCTGTACTTGTTGCCAACTACATTTGTTACCAAAGGCAGTTGATTTTTTACAGCCTATAAAGCTTAATAAAGCTGTTATGATCAAATTTGGAGACCAGCTTTCTGTCCCATAGAGCTAGAAAATTTTATGTCATGTTAAGTGGAATTACTTCTATAGGCTAAAAGGCTGTAGAAAGAGAAGGGGCAACTCGTATAGTCATAAGATATTATGCTCCATTGCTTTTGTTCTTCATGGTACTCTTACCATTCACAGTTCCGTTCCTGAGGAACAGTAGCTACTGCAACTGCACTGATGTACAATCCCTCCAGGGCAGGATTGCACATGCTGGCAATATGTCAACCACTGCAGATAACTCTTAGTTACTGATGATTAATGTACTTACGTGAAGAGCTGTTAAATCTACTGTATTAAGTTCTTCCTCACATTACCTTCACTCAATTGTACATTCACCTAGTGGCCTGCATTTACCCAAACCTCAGAATATTGAGACTTGGCTGCAAACATGAATATGGTGTAGTTTGGTTTTTTGGCTATTTATTTCTCTGTTGCCTGCATCTGTCTTTGCTGTCACTTCATGAACCTGAATTTTCTCCCCCACTTCCACTTTGTTTCTTAAATCACTATTGTTTGTCATACAGTGCATCTATTGCTGCTGTAGCACTTTTAAAAATTAGAAGTCTGAATTCACTCTGGCTTTCTTGCTGGCAATGGCAATGACAGCAGATTTCAGGAATGAGAGAGAACGGCAACCACAGCAGAGAGATAGACAGATGTGAAGATTAAGAGTGTTCTGTAGAGAATATGGGCTTCAAGAGAACTGAAGGGACTGAAAGAAGGATCAAAATGATAAAACCACACTAGAATTAAAATTCATCTGTTCTTCAGCAGTCAATAAGCAGTCAATGACATTTCTACTGACATCTTGGCTGTTGATTTTCTGTGGGGAAGGTCTGTATACGATGCTGCCTTCAGAGGAGACTCTCATTAACTGCAAGGGAGAGAGGAAAATATTTGTCTCTCAGTACTTCATCTCTGCACTTGAGAACAGACTTACAGTTGAATCTGAACTTACTGGCCTAGGATCAGGTCACATGAGTCCTAAACACTCATTCAGACAGCTGTGCTTGGCTCCAGATGTCTATGTGTCTGGTCTATAGAGTGAGAGATGTGAGGCTCAGGCATTTCTTAAGCAAGCGTTGTTTCCTGATCAAGCATCTGTACAGTGCCTATAGCATGGCAGTGTACATTCTGGTAGACCATATGGAATCATGTGGTGTCCATCAAGTAATTTTTTTTTAGACAGATTAACCATAATAACTACTGCCCACTTTTTTAATAAAAAAATTGTCCACTAAATTAATTATTGTTTCAGTAATTTCTACTGAGAATAAATAAAACTTGACATGCATGGCCAAATTCATATACAAATAACTTCTACAAAACAAGGCAATTCTATTTGATTTGCTATAGGTTTTGTATTGTGTTTGATTGCAGAGATACATGACTTCAATTTAAGCACCTTACTTAGTTTTTTAAGTGTGGAGTGCCACAAATGCAGCTGTATAGTATTGGTGACCCACAGATCCCAGGATTTCAAGGCTCACTTCAGATGACAAAAGAATGGAAACCTGGGAAATACGCCTTTTCAGTTAAAACTTCTAAACCTGTTTCTTGCATATAATACTCTCAGGAACTCTAAAAATCCTGTTTGTGGGGCTACCTATCATCAGGCTGCTTATGAGCCTGACTTCTGTGCATTCCCATATCCAAAAGAATTCATGCGTATGTCTATCGTGAAGTGGCAAACAGTCATAGCACGGCTTTCTAGGCAGGCAGAAATTTAATGATTTTCTATCAGAAATTTATCAGAACAGAACCATCCCCAAAACTATTTAAAAATCAAAACATTGTAACAAAATACATTGTAGGGTTTTCCAAACAATTCTAGTAGGAGCAAACAAAGCAAATCTCAAAACTTAAGAGAGGAGCTAGTAGGGAAAGGACCTGTACCTGCGGCATAACATCTAATTGATTGCTGCAGAGTATCAGGAGAAATGAAGATACAGTAGCCACCACCTATATAATTACCTGGACATCTAAATGGCACTGTTTATTAGAAACTGAGCTTTTGAAAGCCAGTGTGTAGTAGAAAGTAGTTAGAAAAAACACACATACACACACATACATATCTCTTTTTTTCCCTCTTTTGTAACACTCTGTAGAATTTCCATCATTCAGTAAAGTGTAGGTCATCTAGTAGGCATGATGTTTATGGGATATGAATGTAATACTGTGTGCAGTGATCCTGAAGTATTCAATATATTTCTTCTTTAAACCTGTGATCTCTCTAGAGATGGAAGCATCTCTCCTATATACACTGCTTAACCCAGTCCTTCCTTCTGGAAGTGCTTATGCCACAGGCAATAATTTAGGAAAGGTCGTGAAACAATCGGGATCAGTACCCCCTGGTAAGTCAGATCACCTAGATGAGGAGTCTCTCCTAAAGAGGAGATTTGAGGCTTTTGGTACCATTTTATAAAGTGTACACTGATAAGAGATTTTGTCAGTACTGAGACATTTTTATCAGGGAACAGTGAGCTTGAGGGTTTTACACTTTTAAGTGAGGGGAAACAGAAGCATCATCACTACAAAGATGACCTTTATGGGTTACTGAGCTCCTCCATGGTCCAAAGGAAGCTTTCTGTTATGTTTCATTGCAAATGAGCATCTTATGCATTTTATATACCCTCTTCCTCTCCTGTGGGGAGGTGTATTCATTGTTTGTACCTTTTCCCTCCTCAGTGTTTACGGAGTGTCTGAAGGCGGAAAAGGTAGGCACAATGGACAGCTTTTAGACAAATTAACTAGATGGTCAGACCTCAGGCAAAAGAGGACGATCTTTCCTAGGATCCATGTGAACTGATGGGTAGGCTTTGACACTTTAGAAATTCACAATGCCTTTTGGGGGCTCTCCTTCTGAATTGCTGCTTTGCATAGGCTGTTGGAAGGAGCTGTTTCTCCACTTGTGTAGTGAATTTGCATGAATACTTTTTTAGGTGTACACAGGAGCTTGCATGAAGATATTAATGTTCATAAGATATTATTAGAAGGGACAGAAAACATAATTGTTATTAGAGATGTTCTTCAGAGTCTGAGAAGTCTTTCACAGGATAATTTGGAAGCAGTCCTTGAAAGAAAAAGGATGAATAATGAAAGTGTTTTTTTGTGCTGGTTAGCAATAGGCTTGGAAAGTAGAAAACTGTGCCAGCATTTCTTAGGGCAAAGGTCTGCTATGACCTGATAAAGAAGTGTTCAGAAGAAAAGATAAGGACATGTGCAACAAAAAAAAAAAGTTGTTAATGTAACCTTGTTGCAAACGTTATGCTGTCTTGTGAAGTGGACTTGTCTATCCAAATGCCTCTTACTCCTCTGATTGGTTTTAGTGTTGCAATTTATTCATGTAAAGAGACTGTAAACAGCTTTTTTTAACAGACTGTAAACAGGTTTTTTGTTAATATTTGTTGAGACAGCAACTTCTAATACCTGAAATCTAACTGATATGTTTTTCCTGTGTGGAGGTTCATGGCTGAGGAACATCCAGGAAAAGCCTACTAATAGTGAGTTGTAGTACAGTGCATGAGTCCATGGAGACGCAACTATTTCATGTTGTACTACTGTATATTTTGAAATAAATAGTCTCAACAGAGAAAGAGGGTGAGATTTTTGCCAAGCAAACTTTTGTTTGACAAATTTATTTCCTTTGTATTCAAATTACCAGTAGTTAACTCAGCATCTGTGGCATGCCCTCGGATGGAGTACATACCTGTATCAGACCACCTGGAACACTGACCAACAATTTTGAGACGCACATGGGAAGCAGCTATGCAAGGCATAATACTGTTTCTTTAAGTGATCCTAAGTCACTAGGTATGTGCCTAGTCATTACACTTTAATTTTTAGGCTGGCAATGGTTTTGCTTTGAATACGTATTTTTATGGTGCACTGAATATTTAGGAACATATTATGATCTGTGACTAGCGCAAAAGAAAATGATTGTCTTTTGCGATCAACAGGCCTTTCAATTCCATGTGTCCAAGCTTTACCATTTGTGAAAGGATATGTTTTCCATGTTATAAAGAGCTTTAGATTGACACAAAATCTCTCTGTAGGTGTGACATATGAGAATATCCTCATCCCAACTAGAGTATTTTAGTAAATGCACAGTTCAGAACTTGGTTTACGTATGAATAGAACTTTTCCTTTAGCTGTTGGTTTTGTAATGTTTGTGCTCCCTGCATCCTTCACTTGGTAGTAAGTAAATTCTTTTCAGTACATCTAAAGCTCCACACAGCCTATGTGGGATCTAAGCTGTTTTAGGAAACAGGCAGATTCAGCCAATGAGCAGCTCAGGAAATGATAAGTGCATCAGGGTTAGGCTTCCGAGGTCTCTTGCCTCAGGGGGTAATGACCACGGCTTCTTTGCTGTGGGGACAGTGACCTGAGGATTTGTCACATTTGGTTTCTGTTGGTTTTGCCCTTTTCCAGGTACAAAAGGGAAAAATGAAGATGTGTAAGATGATACCTGTGTTCATTCTGTTGTTTACAGGTGAGTGAATATTTCTTTATATTGTTTTTTTATCAGCAGTTACTCTTTACAATACATGTAATTACAGCAGTTTCTCTTTACAATACATGTAATTACTTTTTGAAGATATTCCTAAGTATATTCTAAATGTTAATTTATGTAACTTGATCTGTAAGTCATTGTACAATTATTGAAAGTGTTTTCTCTATGCATTATTGTATTGTACCACATGAATGGTTACTTTACTTGCATCTCTATGGATAAGATATAACTCACTTAAAAAGCGTACAGTCATTTTACCATACAAATATCCATAGCACCCCTAATAATAAAACTTCAAGAATAAGTTAGGGGGTTGTATTTTAAAGAAATCCCTTGCAGGTACATAAAGACACATGTGCCAATAAAAAGTAAGACTTCTTGCAATGTTAGTCATTTTATATTCATTCGTGAATGACAAAAATAAATGTTAATATCAATAATGATCAATATTCTAACACTCAATAGTAGTACTACAGAAATGACAACTCGTACAGGTCATCCCTTTTTTTTTTGTCAGATATGCTAGTTACAGGTACAGTAGCAATATCTCAGTGATGCTGCAAAGAAAGCAAAAAAATGAATAATGTCAGGACATTTAACAATATGCACTAGGTCTTCCTAATCGTCCCACAAAGACTTTGTAAATTTACTGAGAAGTGAGAAGGGGTTTATCTCACTCTGCAGGTTCCATTAACTTCTTCCCAACTGCACCGTTTGTGTTATTAGGCCTGGCAGGCCCCTTATATAATTTGTCTAATGAAAATGTTTATGTTTAATACTCTGAATTTGTGACTGGATAGGATAAAACAGAGACCCCTTACATAATTTGTGTCTAATATTAGACAAAAATGAAAGGATTTGGTATTTAGTGGTTAGAATTTGTGACTATCGATTGCACAAGTTTTCACTAGAACGTTGTTTCCTTGTGAGAAAGAAAACAAAAAAGGGCTTGGACTGGTGCAAATACATAAGGCACTTTCTTCTTTGCAGCTCTGTCCTGCTAAAGGCAGCTTGGACTGGTGCAAATACATAAGGCACTTTCTTCTTTGCACCTCTGTCCTGCTAAAGGCAGCAATAAAGGGAGAATTGAAGAAGGTGCTGAGAGACGGAGGGAGTTGGCTAATGGACCTTCTTATCATGGACATACATGTGCTCTCAGGAGCACAAGCCTGGCTGAGAATTTGTGCCAGCCCTCTTCAAAGAGTTTATGGAGATATGCATATCGTCAGGCCCTCTCTACAGAGCTGTGCTCTGTGTGGCAGGGTCCTGTAAAAGCTTCACAGTGACAAAGCAAGTTTTTCTCCTAACCACTGAACAACTTAAACCCACTGCTAACAAGAGCAGCATATTCTCAGAGAGAGACAGCATCTGCCCCTAAGTACTGTTTGTTTTTATTGCAACATCGTGGGTGGATGTTTGCTCCCTTCCACAGAAGCTGGAGATGCTATGTCTAGAGATAGAACTTTATAAGATAACGAGATTCCAGGGGAGTCCAGAATTATACAAGATATATGGTGGTGTTAAATTTTTTAACTTGTTTATCCAGGAATCTGACATGGCACAGCTTTGTCCCTCGCGCTGTTTCCAAGTCAGTTACTTCCAATGTGGAACCTACTGGAATTTCCCTGACTAAACTTGCTTCCATAGAAGAGATTTGGTTTCGTTTTTCATGTCACAGCTGAGGCTGTGTAAGAAAGCATCTGTTTAATGCTCCAATAACTCAACAAAGAGTGTAGTTTTCCTCTCTTCTTGTCATTCAGATAAGTATCTTTCACCCTTCCCCAAATCTTTTTCATTAATTTGCAATTGGAATTGAGGAATGTGAAAGAGAGGGTGTTTTCATTTGTTAACTAAAGCAAGCTAATGAGTGTCATCATCTGTGTTAATATGATTGCTTCCCACCTGAGCAGTATATAGGACAAAGGGAAGAGTAAGAAGGAGGATGAATATAAATACACATCTTGGGTGAATTTAGCTGCTCTATGCTATTGAGTCCCATCAAAGCAAATCAAAATGGTTTTGCTAATTTTCACAGAGTGCCCAAATCTAGTAAAGGCTATAACTCTGTTACTATTTCTTTATGGCTTTCATTCTCTTACTCCAAAGCAAGGAAACAATATCTGAAAAGAATATCTATGACAATATTTTTTTTAAGCTGAGAACAGTCTTTTTGCTAAAGAACAGTCTCGTTTTTTCAAAACTTTTTCTGAGAATGTCGTAATAGTTTCAACTGAAATTTTCATATGGGAATGCTGGATGGAGGAACCATTTCAAACATAAAGCAGCAGGCAAGATTTTCCAAGTTATCGGCATTTCAAAGCAGAATTTTATAACTGAAATTATCAATTAACTTTAAATGATATAGCATATTCCAGCAATATTTATTTATTTTTTTAATTTCAGGATATCTTTGTGACGATATGAAAGTTACAGTAAACACCACATCATCACCATACGTTTCCTCACCTGCTTCCAAAACCACAGCAGATCCTGAATTAGAAACAATGCTACACGAGAGCGATCCCATTCCAGGTCTGTTCTTTTAATTTGTTTCTTCCTCCAAATCCTGGGTCAATTCTTCCTTCAATGTGCACACCTAAGTCTTGTGAATACACTGTTCCATTTTTCCTGTTGTTTTCCACCTAATGACTCTTTCTATGCAAAAGCATTAAAGAAATGGCAAACACAAACCAATTTAGCAGCAATATAACTCTGTTATTGATTTAAACAAATTTCCCCGTTTTTCCAGAGGTGGAAGCTGAATCATAAAGAATATTTCAGACAGCTCAAATAACACAGCCTAAATAATTGTCTGTCAAGAAGCAGAAAATACATCATCTAGTATAAAATATCAGGCAGTTTTCACAATCAGTGAATGGCTTGGTAATCTGTGCTAAAGAACAAAAGTGCTGAGGAAGCTAACAGCACAAAAAAGGCCCCACAGACCTGCTAAGTGTCCTGATTCTTTCTATGACAGCCCTCTGTGCAGGATCACCAGCATCTGCCCCTGTGTGTGCTCCAGCACTACCCTGCTCCTGCTCATCTTTCTGGAGGCTTTATGAAGTGACTGCTTTCACAGGCCCTGTCTTTGCTCTTGCAATCAGTGCTGTGAGCTGCATGAAACTTTCTAGGTACAGGCCAGGGCTTCAGAACGCTAATGCCTTCTAAGTTTCTACGCTTCTGAGTCTTTGTGTGGTCGTGATCTCTGAAGCAGCTGCTAGGGCAATGTTGCTAGCTGAAGACTCAGGAATTTTACCTGCCCTCTTTCTTCCTTATGTCTTTTCTGTGCTTCTTATGCTGAGATGCCACTCAGGGCTCAGTGGTGAAGAGAGAAGGAAGGCAAAAAGGAGGAAACTTTGGTGACAACAATCTTACCTGCTTGCTTCCTCCTTCCTTGCTCAGCATGGCAGGATCTGAAGAAAGCTGCTGTTCTGACTTAGACTTAGTTATGCTGGTTCTAAATATATGTAACTACGCAACTCTTTAAATATACGGGAGAGCTCTGACATGCAAAGCTGTACCTGCCAAACAGACAAAGCACATATGAAGAAGGGTAAACAGAAATCAGCAGGCAATATGATGAATGTAGGTACAGAGTAGTTGATAGCTGCCATCTATTATTTTGGCAGGAAATAATGAGTTAGTTTCCTTCTAACACCTGACTGTAAATGGAGCGCTTTGTAATCACCAAAAAAGAAGTTAGGGAAAACAGCTTTGGTTTTGTTACACACAGTTGTGCAGTTTGCTCATGTTTTTAATTTTTGTCTTTTAACAGAAAAACATCTGTCAACTGTATTAGGTAGGTTGAAAACTTCAATATATATACTTAAATAATTTTATTTCTTTTACTGCAATTGGTTATAGAAAATGAATGCTATGTATGGACTTGCCTATATTAGCCTGAAAACTCTATTTTCATGTAATAGTATTAAAGACATTCCTTAATTTCAAACCATGGTATTTCTCTGGTGATTTGAGTAATAATATCACTCTATTAGACTAAATCATAGTAATTTACTTTCTTATTACTATAATTAGTATTTGGGGCTTTTTATTTCAGTAAACTAAGTAGCACCAATAATACTGTGAGCAGCAGTAACTGTTGGTATATTAAGATTGGAGATGAATATTCCACATTCTTTGCACGGCCAAAAAGTCATTGACTATAATGAGCTGTAATATGCTTGGTTCATTTCTGTACAAATCCAGACTTGAATGAGACTTTAGTTTGCAGGAAAAATAAAAACTTAGATTTTAGTGTCACACATAACCATTTTATGCTGCATAATTTCTGCAGGTTGGGATTTTTTTTCCTTTTCTTAATGACTTAAAGTCATGGGTACCTTTCTTTTTGCTCTTCTAGTGGCAGGAATCAGCATTTCCGTTGTGTTGGTTCTTGTTCTTATAATTATTGGTGTTTGGTGTGCATGGAAAAAATCGAAGGTGGTAAGTCCAATAGATATTTGTTCATCTATGTATATTTATCTATATATATTATAGAACATGAAGTGTCAGTTTCACAATTTTTTCACTTTTCACGCAGATTTCTGGTGTTGATTTGCACTGCTGTTGTTTTTCCACGGGGATTTTTTTTTTTTGCCACTGAATGGCATTCTTAGAATTAGTCATCTTATAATGAAGGTTTAGTTTACCTGAGCGACTTCCCTTCTTGGGTAGTACCTGCTCATGTTTTAGTAGCAATCGTTCCTGGTTTGCAGTTTTATTTTCCCTTTAATGACAGTTTTTGTCATTAAAGGTCTTGCATCAGAGATGGCAATTGAACAGTTCAAGTAAATTTTATCTGTCTGAATTACTTGAGATGCTGTAGTTATTTTGCAACCACAGTCTTACCTATGATAAGATAATGTTGCTAAAAAACAAAGTATTAGGTAACTTATCTAAAAATAAATGCAGTAACACTGTAGATTCAGGTATGCAAAAATAGTCTATTGTATTAATGAAACAAATTAACATAAGAAAAAGTTATCCGTAGAAATAATATTAATATTATATTGATATTATTGATTTTGTATTTGTGTAGCTCAGATGCATGCTGCTGTGATAACAACTTATTTGTATTTCTTGCACAGGCTGAAATCAATTCCATGCCCTCTGATGAACCTGGAGTGTCCTTAAAAACCATTTCAATACATGAGAACCAACGCGAGTGGGCTTTTGAAAGAGTGTTACAATGACAGCGGGAGAGCTGTTGCATGACCCTTTGGTCTGTGCACCTGTATGTCAGAACTGTGCATACCATGGGACTTCGAGTCAGTAATTTTCCCTTTTTCAGAGAGCGTTTTGAATAACTCCAAAATAATCTGGAATGTCAGTTAACACGAAAATCCTGTTACCAAAAGAATCTCAGTCAATGCTATTAAGTAAAACATTAAAACCAGAGGAAACATTAAAACACGAGAGGTTCTTAAATGCCACCTGAGGTGGTGTGCGTTGCCGGTAGCCTAACAAGAGAAAGGTCAAAGTGCTGCTGAGCCTCAAGCCTTATAATCTTTCCTCACATCACTACCGTAACTAAATCCAGTTCTGGGAACTGTGTGGTACTAGGGACTCTGGGAAATGTAATCCTTCATATTTATGGCCTTTGCTGTGTATTCGATCTGTTATGTATTGCAGTGAGTTTTGGTTCTCTTTCATGTTTTTCTTTTTTTACGTCCTTTTCAGGAGGAAAGAATAAAGGGAAGTCCTCTCCATTTTATCTCTTTAAACAGCACTCGCAAAAGAGCTGCGTCTTCAAAAAAAGTTAAATTCCTAACTGAAAGAGATCTGTGTTACAGAAAATGTCACACTTAGGCTATGTCTGTTCTAATAAATTAAACCTGCACAGGAACATTGCTCCTGTTGAGAGTAACTGGAATAGCCCTTGTTTATGCTTGTACACTTGTGAACTACCTATTGGAAATAGCTCCTGGAAAGCTCTTGAGTTCAAAATTTGGCTCAGGCCGAAACCCACTTACCAGCGTAAACAGTACTATTCCAGTGCCTGGGAGTTTCCTAGGAATTGTTTCATTTACTAGTCTAGGTATACAATGTCATTGTTTAAAGCTATTTTAAAAATATGTATTTGATGTACCTACTCGTTTATTGATAGTTGTTAGCAGTGATTAATCAAAGCTGACCACTGCAAACTTTCCTTTACTCACTGTACTGTTTTTCTGCTGTGTTGTAGCTGTTTAAAAAGCCAGTTGTTTGAATATAAGGCTAAAAGCTAAATATGGTGCCTTAAACTGGAGCGTGTATTTACAGAGTTGAGCTGTACTGCGCTCTCTCACTGGGTTGATGCTCTCATGGAACAGAGTGACAGAATAGTCTCACACCCTAACCTTAGGCCAAGGCTTTTGCATCCTCGCTGGGTGAATGCAGAAGTCACTAGTGCCATGTAAATTCATATCCTGGCGTATGGCTCTGCGAGCCCATGTGGATTAATCTGTGTGAAACCCCGTGTTGTGAGAAGGCTGACACTAGTACCCAGAAAAATTCCATAGTCTGAACTAAGACCTGCAATTCAATTTTCAGCACATCATCCATGTCCTAAGAGAGTAAATAAGAAGATTTCAGGAAAAACTATTTTTATAGAATGCAAAAAATAAGTTAATGCATTGATAAAATTATGTCCATTAAAATCAGCAACACTGTGTCCAAGATGTTCACCCCTCAGTTGGTATAAACTGACAGACCTTCCTTCCTCAAGTTCTAGCCCTTGGTAATGATAATAATCTGGAGTCAGTAAAGGCTGAAAGCCTGAATTTTATTGGATGATACCGTCATTATTCCACTATTTCTTCCTCTAATTGTGTAGCACTTACTAACCGGTGTCAGGTGCTCTCAGCAGCATGGGACTGCTGTGGAGCTCTGCTTGTGCAGGAGCTGGAGGATCTGGGCAGAAGGGGCCAGAAGACACACATCGTCCAGTAACGTGTTAGGGGAAGGAGGAGCAGAGAGGTAAGGGCATCGTCTGAGATGGCTCAGCCAAAACATTCCTGTGGGAGCTTTGGCAAGTGATCTTCATTTCTGAGACGTGAGCTCCTGGTCTATAGGACAAATCCAGTACTATGTTCTTACCTCATGTTTATCTGTGAAGATAAATACATTTAATAGTGTGATGTGTGTTAAGTTCCACAGTAACAAAGCTATCCTGAGAGATGTAGATTTGCAGGAAATCACACATTCTGTTTGTCTATAAATCTTCTCAGGTCAGTATTTCCCCCCCCCCCAATAAGAGTGGAGAGGAATGTGCTGTCAGCTTTCAATTTCAGGTACTGACTGACATTCTCTACAAATAAAAGCAGTTCCTTGCCAGGCTCTGCACTTACTTTGTTAAAGCCAAAGAGATATTTTCAGTTGACTTCAGTGAAAATGCAAAGGAATATTTGAAAGTTCACCACTTTTCCCATCTGCTCAATAGATGAATATATCTTTTTCTGTGTATTTATTCTGAGTTTAAGAATGGGGTAATTATATGAATTCTATCTGCAGCAGTATTTGGGGTGGGAGAGTTGTGCTATAGCTACTTCTTACGCATTTTTTTAGTAATGTGCATCTTCTCTTTTCCTCCCATTATAAGGAAGTTCAGTAAATGCTGAAATGCTTTTCTAGATTCTAGGTAAAGAGTGTCCTGCACAATAAACTGTGTTAGTTGAATGCACAGGAAGAAAAAATAACAAATATTTGGTCGTTTATCAGGAATAATTCTATATTAACCATGTTTACAGTACTTTTTAGTTCATGTTTGCAAGCCTCTATGTGAATTATTCTACTTCAGGAAATGTTTTCAGAGTGGTTGTATTTTATCTGAACTTTCACAGAATTTGTTTACTAGAAATAATATTTACTATTTGTTATTTGGTGTTCACATTTTGTTATTGCACTGGTTAAAATGTTTGTGACTGCTGAAGTAATCAAAAAAATTTCCTCTCACTTGGATGACCAGTCCCACAAAAGAGGCTGCTGACTACTTAGCAGTTAGACTGCCTATGAACTTGGAATACTTGGTGTCAGGGAATTCTGTGCAGCATGTGGTCTGAGACGTGCGCTCCCAGAGCGGTTTGTCTGGCTCGTTGCGCCGCAGCTTCATTGTGTGCTGATCAGCAGAGGCTGACAGGAGTTACCTACCCATGGGGTAGATGGCAGTAGCAGCTTCCTGGGAAACAGTGGGGAGATGGCATTGGAAAAGCAGGTTTGGACAATGAAGCAACAGCAGACTTCAAAGAACTGTGTTTTGTGGCTCTGGTTTGGAAATGAGGGGTGTGTTCCAGAAGTTAGAGGAGATTGGTATGAGATGTGGGAGGTGCAGTGTTTATTGAAGTGGAAAGGGAGAAGTGTGTTTAAATCAGAACAGCCCTCATTTGCAGAAGCTGGGGGCATAGAAGTCAGACCAGCAGTACATGCTAGCTATGGTTTGATGGCACTTATATTCATTTGAATGGTAAGGCCATGTTAAACTACCTCATTCATACTGTTTTTTTTTTTTCTGGTATAGGAAAGACTAGAAGGAACTGCTTAATTGTCCAGAAATAAATTTTAGATCAGATAACAGAGAAATCTTTTTGAGTACAAGGAAGAAAAAGCAAACTACCGAAACTGGTGTTGGGACCTTGCTCAGTGGAGATTTTAAAAAATAAATTACACAAAATACCCCTATACCTGGCACGATGTGAAGAAGTTGTATTAAATAGTGTCTGCAGGTCCCATCAAGCTCTGAATTTCCAGTTTCTAGCAAACACCACAACTAGCTAGCTGTGTTTGTACAATAGCTAGCTCCATGTATGAATACCTTGCAAAAAGTGAAAATGCTGAGAGCCCACTGAGCCCATTTCCCTGCAGCCAGCAACACTAGCAACCGATGCCTTAGGAAAAAACATGAGCACAGGGCAGATATAATCTTCCTCGCTTTGCATTCAAATCTTTTCAAGTTTGCTGCCTTTTCAGCAGTGCAGGCTTGACTCTTACAACATGCCAAAGACATGAGTTCCCCTTCATATTTTTACTATGAACAAAACCAGTGGACAATTACTCTTTCCCTCTTCCATGTCATTCATGCTATTATAGGCCTCTAGCACAAATGCTTTGTCCCTCAAAGTAACAGTGATGTTTATACTACATTGATTTAAAGCTTAGAACTTTAAAAACATGAAAGCACATCTCGTTTTAATAACTGGAGGCTGAAAATTGCAAGCTTACTGTACTTTCTGAGGTAATAATTGCAATTTTTGCAGTTTCTACAAAATATTTAAAAGTTAGCATGTTTACAGTGTGATACACAAGTTAGAGGCAATGAATATGCTGCTTCAGTTCCAGTATTCTTTGCTCAAGAACATTGACAATGTGTTTTATAGTCGCTGGTATTAGTTACGTATCAGCCATGGTTTTATAGACATTAGCCATCTTGGTCAAACCAAAAGACTTACTCTTGCTTAACATAAAGATGAACACACATTGAAGGATTCGCCCACAAGTTGCATTACCCTCTACCTCATAAACAGAGAAAAGCATAGAATCATAGAATCATAGAATGGTTTGGATTGGAAGGGACCTTAAAGATCATCTAGTTCCAACCCTCCTGCATAGGCAGGGACATCTTCTACTAGATAAGGTTACTGAGGGCCCCATCCAACCTGGCCTTAAACACTTCCAGGCCTGGGGCAACCACAACTTCCTTAGGCAACCTGTTCCAGCATCTCACCACCCTCAGAGGAAAGAATTTTTTCCTAATGTCTAACCTAAATCTCCCTTCTTCAAACTTGTGACCATTTCCCCTTGTCTTCTCGCTATACACCCATGTAAAAATCCCTGCCCCATCTTTCTTGTAGGCCCCCTTCAGATACTAGAAAGCTGCTATAAGGTCACCTCGGAGCCTCCTCTTCTCTAGGCTGAACAACCCCAGCTTGCTCAGTCTGTCCTTATAGGGGAGATGCTCCAGCCCTCTGATCATTTTAGTTGCTCTCCTCTGGACACGTTCCAGGAGCTCTATGTCCTTCTTATGCTGGGGACTCCAGAACTGGACACAGTACTCCAGGTGGAATCACACAAGTGCAGAGTAGAGGGGGACAATCACCTCCCTTCACCACCTGTCTGTGCTTCTTTTGATGCAGCTCAGGACACAGTTGGCTTTCTGGGCTGCAAGCACACACTGACGGCTCATGTTAAACTTCTGGTCTACCACCACCCCCAAGTCCTTCTCCTCAGGGCTGTCCTCGATCCTTTCTCCTCCCAATCTGTATTCGTGCATGGGGTTGCCTCGACCCAGGCGCAGAACCTTGCACTTGGCCTTGTTCAACTTCATGCAGTTTGCATGAGCCCACTTCTCGAGCCTGTCAAGGTCCCTCTGGATAGCATCCCTTCCCTCCAGTGTGTTGACTTCACCACACAGTTTGGTGTCATCAGCAGGCTTACTGAGGGTGCATTCAATTCCACTGTCCATGTTGCCGACAAAGGTGTTAAATAGCACTGGTCCGAGTACCGACCCTGGAGGAACACCACTCGTGACACGTCTGCATTTGGACACTGAGCCACTGATTACAACTCTTTGGATACAACCATCCAGCCAGCTCCTTATCCAACGAATGGTCTATCCATCGAATCTGTATCATTCCAGTTTAGAGATCAGAATGTCGTGTGGGACAGTGTTGAATGCTTTGCACAGATCCAGGTAGATTATTTTTGGTATGATTAAAATTGAAAGCCTAGAGGTAAGAACATGGGCATTTTTTAACCCTTAAACCATTTCTTATGCAAAGCCATCCTTTAGGCCTTTAAAATTTTAGTTGTATCCACTTGTGTGTTCCATTCCTCTTCTGCTGGTACATGCCAGAAGAAGGCTCAGCAGCAGCCAGCATGTTTTCCTGTCTATAGAGAACTAATCTATAAATGAAATGAGACACAATATTGTAGATGGGACATATGGCACAGAGTGAGAAAGGACTGAAGGGCTCAGGGTATTGTTAACATACATGTCTGCCTGTATTTAGATGGGCAGAGGTATGGTCAGCACCATGAGGCTATTTCTTACCATCTCAACCAAAACTGTGAAAGCACAGTAGTGCTGCTTCTGTTCTTCAGCAGTTCTTGCCAAGAAGCAAAGTGTTGAATAGGCACACGCACAAAACACATGAAATACCTTTCTGTCTTATAAACATTCCTGCTAGTGAGGTTTGAACCAAGCTGGATGGCTGGAAGCAATCATGTTGGAGATAAACTGGATTTTTTTTGTTGATAACACTTGTTCTTTTGATAAAAAGACATGGGTCCGTTGACAGAGAATTTCAAACCAGTTGTTTTCAAAGCACTAAGCTTTGCTCTCAGAGATGACTTTAAAATGATGTTTTGATACTATTCAAATAGTTGACTGTGGCCTTCTATACCCCTCTCTGTGTGCTCAAGCATAGTAGAGAGAAATGCCAGAGTAAGACAGCTATGCTGTCTGAGTTGGACACTCCAGTCTGTGTACAAGAGCAGGAAAGGAGCATACTCTAATGTTCACCATTGATAGGGTTTGTGTGAGATCCCACTGTAGAGATATGTTCTCCTCTGCCCCTCCCTTGCCTCAGTTAACCCATGAACACCCTCTTTTTCACTTTATGCTGGACATAACTTCTTTTTTTTGTGTACTAAGGGTGTTGAATAAGAAGCAGCAGAGGTTCTGTGCCGTCAGAGGTACTCTAGACAATGAGAACTTTTTTCTGAAATCTGTAGCTGGTGAGGGATCATTTTGCATAGCTGTAGTTTAGCCATAACAAGTGGAAAGCCTGGGCTAATTTTAGAGGAACTACTTCGTATGTATTTCGGGTATACCTGGCAGAAGTTTTGTACCTCCATTTGAACCAAAAAAGGAAAAAGAAATTTCTGGAGAACCCTTTACTGAAAGTTTTCGGCAGGCTGACTTACATTTTGTAGCTACCTCAAGCAGGAATTCTGAAGTAGAATAATACAGACTGGGTAGGTAAACATGAAGATATATAAGTAATACAGAAAAATTTCTGTGTTTCATATACTCTGGTTATCATGGTCATTGAGTATACATATGCTGTCGCGAATTTACTGAGGAGTAGTCCAGTTGTCAGAGTTGAACAGTGGGACATAGATTTTGACCAACTTATTACAACAGATAACACTGTATCTCAATAATTGCTGAGTGAAAAAATTCTTTCACATCTCTACAAAAATGAGAGATGAGGTGTAGAATGCTGCTTGCTGTGCAAAGCTGGAGACGGTGCCAAAAAAGGTGCAAGAATATATCAGCCCTAGAGGCTTTGCTGTGATCAAAGGATGGAAAATCCTGGATTCTGAGAAAAGTCATCAGGGAAAATGCAGTTAAGTGTCTGAAAAAGGCTCTGTCCCAGCAAGGCACCGTATGTATTTCAGGAATGCTTCGCTGTTTTCTCTTATTGCTGTTGCAGAGTGATTTCGGGCAATGGAACTTGCTGCTTCTTCAGTAAGATTCCCCATGAGGGTAGAGTCACATGCACTGTTAGGATCAGAAAGTTTTGTACACATAAACACGTGCACGTGGAATCACAGAATCACGGAATGGTTGTAGTTGGAAGGGACCTCTGAAGTTTTACAAATGTTTTGTGTTTTTCTTTACGAAAGACAACATCAGTAAAAAGTCAACTCTATGAAACAAAACAAAGTCAGCCATACTGCTTTGTTCTTCTTGGAGGTCAAGCCCAGAGCATTCGGGAGCTTTCAGGAGGAATGTTGCTGGTGACCTGTGGGCCAAACGGTGCAAAATTTTCTCACATCAGTAATCCACTGGCATCATCAAGACTATTCAAGTGAGCAATTTACTGAGCTTCATTTCTCTTGCTCTGGGCTGTAGATACCATGCTGCTATTTTATTCTCCCATACAACTTCTTTACAACTTAAACTCTTAGATTTCATTTGTGCTAACAAAGGAATTCCTTTAAAAGTTGCATCCAGTTAGGCATATTCTTCTAAGGAATATAAGTTTGCAGTTGCATGTTATTCTGAGCTTGCAAAGTGCCTTCTGGCAGTAAAAATTCGATCTTGGATTCTCATGTAGAACAACTAACCACAGATCCAGTAGCTGCAAGTTATATCGAATGAAAAGCACTGTTTGAATAATAGAAGGGAAAAAATAATCTACCATTCTTTGGTACAGATTTGCAATTTCAGGAGCAGATGGCTCAGATACAGCAGGGTCTGGGTATATGAATAGCGACATTGTTATTCATCCATCAGCCTGATTACACCTAGGCAGTCTGTCTGTGCCCTGTTATAGGCACCCTATTGTAACCTGAGAATACATTTTGATCAAGATGTATAATCCTGGCATTAAATAAATACATTTTAAAATAGGATTATTCTGAGGATAATTAACATGGCATCCCAAATTCTGATCCTACTGTGATTAGAAGAAGAATGAATTCATCACCACTACATTTTGAATCTTAGCACCTTGAGACATTCTGGTGACTCAGAAAGCTGGTTTAGCTTTCTTATCTGCATATTGAATTTCAAGAGCAATTATAGACCTTGATGACAGGAAAATAGTCTGTAATCATCGGAAAGATTCTCATTAAAATAATGGCATTACAAAAAACTTTAAAAGCAAAAAAGGAAATATCAACTTCTTTGAAGTGTGTAGATTCAGTACTAGACTGAGGAGGTTATGGCTAACTTTAATTTAGTAACTGAAATGGAAACAGGGGACATATACAACTGGAATAGAGCATAGCATGTTTAAAATTTTCAAAGAAGATTAAAAATATATTCTGCATTTGTTATACAATCGGGCAAGATGGAGAGCTGAGGTGGGGAAAAGCTACCTATTAAAGGATGCCTACCTGGTATTTTTAGATCTTATTAAACCCTTGAAATTTCTATTCAAATCATACTTGTAATACTTCTGTTTAAGAAGCTGAATCAGTTTCTGGGCTTTGTAGTTACTGAAATTTCTAAGTGTTTTCTTTCGGACGTACCCAATATGGACGAAAAGCAATAAAGAAATTAGGGATATAGAGGAAGACTGAGGGGTAGGTTGCTGTAGAAAGTAGAAGGTGGCCACAAGCTGCAGTAAGCTGAGCCAGGACTCTGTTTCGTTTTAGCAATTTACCTTAGTGGACTTGGTATACTGGAAGAGAACATGGGATATATATCAGAAAACAGCTTTGAGGGGTGAGAACAAAATCTAAACTAAAAATTTAAATATGCGCATTCATACAGACACTCATAATTGAAAAACTCAAAGCTCAGAAGCGCTTTGACTGGAGAGGACTGGAATAGGAAAGCAAGTCAGGAGAGACTTAAAAAGACAGGGAGGGGATCTCAAGTGGCTGTGCTGCAGAAAATGCCTATTTGGCTCTCACCTAAGATGTGAGCCTTCAAAAAAGCTTATATCAAAGTAAAGCTTACATAATTTGACATAGATGTCCTTGATCTCTGTACCTCTTACAACTACTGAAAAGCAGTCTGGCCATTCAAGCAGCCACCTCCACATGAAATTGGTTGTTCTGCTGATTTACTGTTTAAGATTGGACAAACCAACTACCCTTATTTTATTTTGCTGAACTCTAGCAGTTACGTGGAAGTATCTGTACGTTTCACAGAATGGCTGAGGTTGGAAGGACCTCTGGAGGATATCTGGTCCAACCCCTCTGTTCAAGCAGGGTCACCTACAGTCACTTGCGCAGGACCATGTCCAGGCAGGTTTTGAATAATCTCCAGGGATGAAAATCCCATGACCTATCTGGACAACCTGTGCCAGTGCTCTGTCATTTCCATTTCTCTGTGTTCCATTTAAACAGAACTGTATTTGTTGTTCTGGGGTTTAGTTTGGGGCTTTTTCCAGGGTGGTAGGGGGAGGAGGAAACAGAAAAAAAAAACCAACCAAACGAAAAAAAACCAATATATTTTCATATTTGGTGTTTGGAAGCTTCTGTCCTGCTTCTCACTTGGTTGTTGTGATGTTGCTGAAATAGATGCTATTAAGCTAAATTATGTATTGACACCAATATTTACAGAATTCCCACCATTATAATTTACATGTAATTACCACAGATGTCTAAGTAGGAATTCTAGGGTTTATAAGGGCTTGCCTGTGCCTAGGTTTAAATATTTTCTTTTGAGGTTTCCTCTTGGGAAGAGAGAATGCCTTAATCAGTGCTCAATGCAGCCCCTGATATAAAAAGTTATTTTAATGTTGGTTCACTCACTGTTGTGGTTTATAAGGATCTTGGGTAGAAATATGTCATTTTTGAAAGCCATTTAAACATTTAAGACATTAAATCAAAGTTGATCTGTAGCAATCTAAATTTGTCAGATCCTCAGAAATGCACAAACTTTTTCACCTGAAAATCCAAATTTTTCTCCAATAAGCTCCTGATGAGCTTGTGCTTGTGGAGCTGAGATGAGGAAAATCCATTCTACTCATTTTACGCTAACCAAGCAAAAGATAAATGTGTCTCCTTGGTCACAGGCTGCTTTGTTATTTATCAGGAAACTTGAACTGATTCTAGAAATGTTCACAAGTGTTTCAATATCTTTGGAAATCTGGATGTCTGTTCTCATCCACACATTTTACTAACAATCATTTTGGTTAATAGCAGTAAGGCATATGGTTTTTTTCCCTATGTGCATGTATTTTCTAGGAAGCCAACTAAGAAAAGGAAGCAAGCTTACATGTGCTAAGGGGATTGTGTGCTAGTAGGGAAAATGATTGAAAATTTAACTTCAAGTGAAATTTATCCAGAACATTGATAGATGATTTGGCACCTTTTTATGACCTACCAGTTCAGCTCCTCAGCTGAGTTAGAGCTTTCGGTTTGTTGTGGTACCAATGTCAGCTAAGGCCACCAGTTTCTCACTGATAATTCATGTCAAGTCTGCAACTTATATCCTGTTCTGAACTGTCTTCTCTTCTGAGCAGAGTTGTGAAATGCAGAAAAATCCTGTCTTATGAGTGCAGCTCCCATCTACCTAAAAACCTGCTTGGCCATAAAAACATAACAAACAGCCATAGGCGAGTAATGGAAAGAGATCTGGAATCCAAAATAAAGGTAATTGCTTTAATTTCTGCCAGTCATGGAAGTGGTTTGAAAGTTAGCAGCCAAGCCCTTCGGTTGCACACACGTTGATCAGAGCAATGCAGTGTGTTTGAGAGGTTATGGTGGGCACAGTTGTCCATCTCTCATAAACATGCTTGAATCAGCAACTCAGGATATGACTGTGCAAAACTAACAGCTGGGGTTTAGAGGAGAAAATAACTACTGCAAGCAAGGAAGAAATAGCTATACTTTCCATCTTCCTGGCTCCAGAGTCTTAGAACTTTTGTGTACTGTTATTTCATGGGCAATGAAAGGCATTCACAGAGAAAGCAAGAAGTGAGATGTAAGCAGGAATGGGGCCTAGCAGAAAGGTCTTAGAAGAAAGTCATAAACTCTATGACAATATTGTTATCCCCGTCTCTGCCCTTCTCCGAAATGTTTGTATTGGATTCAGGTACTCTGACAACTGAACAAATAGATGTCTGAGCCCAAACTACATGGACTTCGTTAATGTTCCAATTAATGAGTGCTGGTTTTTTCTCTGTTCTGGACAAGATCTGGTCAATTAATAAATCCTCAGGGAGTTTTTCCATATTCATCAAGGAATATGGTTTATGTCTTCCCCTACTAACACACTTCATTCTCTGCCCTTTGCATTGGTGCAAGTAGGAGGAAAACATCAGAACTTTCTCCTCCTGTTTTTTTACTGAAGCTTAAGAAATGGGGCCACATCTTCTCCTCTGCCTTGGGAGATGCATTGGACATGGGCGTGAGATTGTGTGCTGTGTGCCTGATCGGTCCTAGCTCCTCACGAGGCAACGTCTGATGGCGGGATCTGTCATTATGAGAACATATCTGCTTTTCCTGTCTGTAAGATATATTGGGTATGTTTTAATGACAACTCCAGACTAGTGTAGGCTGGTGCTAAGTATTTTGCAGCTATGTAGATTATGCCAAAATCAAAGAAACCACAAGGCTGAAGCTGAATGTCGGGTTAGAGGTAAATGTGGTTGGGCCAAGTATTAACTAAGAAAGTGGATATAGCAGCAGGGCTTTGAGCAGGCCTTTGAATACTGGGGTTAGCTTGGCTTTTACCACAAAAAAAAAATTCTTTTGGACTTACAGCTAAAAATGTCACTGCTGTGTATACTCACTTCAGCTCAGAATGAGCTGTCAGTGGAAAATAAGATCTTCCAAAATTCCCATGTGCTTTTTGACCGCACAGAATCCTGGAAGCCTCAGAGGTGGTGTGGAGACACAGAACAATACAGTTTTTATGTAGTCACATAATATGCATGACCAAAATGCTTTCTGCATATAAGTAATACAGATGCCCCCCCTTTGCTAAGATTCAAGAAATTCAAAAGTGCGGTTCTGAAATGCTATGGCAAAAAGCTGTTTTTTCAATTTGAAGTGAGAGGTGGGAGCATGTGAAGAATAAATGAAATGGAGAGATAAAGCATGACCATGGGATAAATGCTTTAGTTCAGAGGTATAGGCTTTAGTGACAATGTCAGATGCCTGAGGGGCAAGAACAAAGCAAAGATGGAGATCAGGGTTATAAGTAGTTTATATAAATGAAAGAAATAGGCCTAAGAAATCCAGAAACTCATAAAAGATGAAATAGCAAAAAGAGTGTAAAGAGACCAGTGACTATAAGAATGGATGAGGAACTGAGATTTGAAGGCTGAAAGCAGCCAAGATAGTAAGCAACTAACGATGGAGAAGTCTGACAAGCTGAGATCTCTGAAGTGAGGGAAGACAGCTGAAAGTGGAGGCTTGGAAACCTTAAGGCATAAGATGGAAGGAATTGGAAAGAAAATACCAAGATTTAGAGAACAAAATCAGTCAATATTTATCCTTGGAAAACTAAAGATGAGCGCAAAGCAAAGTCACAAGTATTGATTTGAGATGTCCAAATGTTAGGAAGGACCAGTGTGTTTCAGAATAAGAGCTTATGAGTGACCTGAGTACTGGGAGCAAGGGTCACCTTTATAATGGGAAAAGCAACACTGTAATTTGAAGTAACCCTGAACTCGGGGTTTGGCCCAAATGTTGATAATGTAAGCATTCTCCTTCTTTTAAAAAAAAAAAACAAACAACAAAGCAAAACAAAGTATTTTGCACATTCAGCAGCTTTGCAAACACGGCTGTCAGCACCGGCTTCGATTATATTTAAGTCAGTGTATTGGTACCAGCTTGCCGGTTACAGGATACCTACTGATTTATTTTTTTCCTTGAAGGCCTTTTTGTTAACAGAAAAATCCTAATGTTCTGTTGCTGTGTGGTCAATGGATAGATAAAGGGAGAGCAGTGGATGTTGGCCACCTTGGCTTCAGCAAGGCTTTTGACATTGTCTCCCATAATATCCTCCTGGGAGAGCTCAGGAAGTGTGGGTTAGAAGAGGGGATCGTGAGGTGGGTTGAGAACTGGCTAAACAATAGAACTCAGAGGGTTGTGATCAGCTGGCGACCTGTAACTAGTGGTGTTCCCCAGGCGTCAGTACTGGGTCCAGTCTTACTCAACTTCAATGACCTGGATGAGGGGATAGAGTGTACCCTCAGCCAGTTCATTGATGATGCAAAACTGGGAGGATTGGCTGATACACCAGAAGGCTGCGCTGCCATTCAGTGAGGTCTGGAGAGCTGGGGGACCTAATGGGGGAACCTAATGAAGTTCAACAAGGGCAAGTGTGGAGTCCTGCACCTGGGGAGGAATAACCCCCTGCACCAGTACAGGTTAGGGGCTGACCTGCTAGAAGGCAGCTCCATGGAGAAGGACCTTGGAGCCCTGGTGGACAGTAAGTGCCCTTGTGGCCAAGAAGGCCAATAGCCTTGGGTGCATTAAGAGTGTGTCCAGCAGGTTGAGGGAAGTTCTTCTCCCCCTTTACTCTGCCCTAGTGAGACCACATCAGGAGTATCACATCCAGTTCCAGGCTCACCAGTTCAAGAGGGACAGGGAAATACTGGAAACAGTGCAACAGAGGGCTACAAAGATGATTAAGGTACTGGAGCATCTCTCTTACAAGGAAAGGCTGAGAGACCTTTAGCTGTTTAGTCTGGAGAAGAGAAGAATGAGAGGGGATCTTATTAGTGTTTACAGATATCTGAAGGGTGGAGGGTGAGCAGAAGGGGCCAGTCTCTTTTCAGTGGTGCCCTGTGATAGGATGAGGGGCAATGAGCACAAACTGGAACACAGGAAATTCCACCTCAACTTGAGGAAAAACTTCTTTCGTGTTAAGGTGCCAGAGCACTGGAACAGGCTGCCCAGAGACATTGTGGAGTCTCCTTCTCTAGAGACTTTTAAAACCCACTTGGATATGTTTCTGTGTGGCCAGCCCTAGATGACCCTGCTGTCGTAGGGGGATTGGACTCGATCTCCAGAGTTCCCTTCCAACCCTTACCATTCTATGATTCTATGATTTCCAGTTCAGATTGAAAATAACTCAGTAAAACTGTTTCCTTTTTGTTGTTTCTTCACAACATGGAATAGAAAATCTCACAGTCTCTGAATGTTGCATAACAGATGACTAAGGAAATAGGAGTTTTTCTTTGAAGGATTGTGTATTTCTAAATGTGAATCCTATTTTTTTGCTAATGGTAGAAGCCCTTTCTGTGGTGACTTCTACGCAACAGCGCTGCTGTCTGGTTGTGTGCACACACATGCAGATTTCAGCAACCAAATACAATTGAAGTTAATGATACATATTATATCCCCAAGTAAAAGGTTAGTAATCTTTCTTTTTTTTTCTCTTCAGGGGAATTCTTGCCAAAGCTTCGTACTTGGGGTTTTGCTGGGGGAGGAGGGGGTGGTTGTTGTTGTTGGGTTTTGTGTTTTGTTTTAATTTTTTTTTTTGTCCAGAGGCAGTTTCTGCTTCATCTCTCATTCCTAAGTTAACCTAACTTAAATCCCTGCCAATGAACAAAGTTAAACTCTAAAATGGGCACAAATTTTTGGAAGCTGTGTCCTGAACAGTTCCAATAAGCATAGTGCTCATGTAGATTACTTCCTTTGCTTCCTGAAATGACTGATAAAGTTCTCTTAAAAGTAAAAAAAACATCTTTTACTAGACATTTGTATTTCACTTGGTGGAAGTTCAATAATAGAAATATCTAAAGAAAAATGTGCTTGAATAGTATGACTACGGCACACACATTTTCACCAGCAACTGAAGCACCGTGGTCTCTTCAGCTGATAGGAAGATGAGCGTATCTCTTCACAAAACCAACGTGAAACTGATGGAAAGCTAGAAATTTCGTGGAAATATGATTTTCTACTCCAATGTGTGAAGAAGGGTGGGTGTCAAGAGGAAGGGGACAATCTCTTTTCAGTGGCGCCCAGCAATAGAACAAGAAATAATGGGTTTAAGTCAGAATATAGGAAGTTCCACCTCAACATGAGGAGAGACGACTTTACTGTGAGGGTGGTAGAGCACTGGAACAAGCTGCCCAGAGAGGTTGTGGAGTCTCCTTCTCTGGAGACTTTCAAAACCCGCCTGGATGCGTTCCTGTGTGGCCTGCCCTAGGTGATCCTGCTCTGGCAGGGAGGTTGGACTAGATGATCTCTAGAGGTCCCTTCCAACCCCTAACATTCTATGATTCTACGATTTATGGGGCAGCAGGTGGGGTTGGTGCACATTGCATCAAGGTGACGTCCTACTAAGAGGAAGAATTCAGATGACAGTTTCTCCAGAAAAACCTGACTAGACATTCATGTAAAATGCTGTTTCTTTATTTACAGTAATTCTTCCAATCTGTCTGTTTTGGACTTCATTGAAAATTTTCAGAGGTCTTCAACCATTAAGAAGTAATGCTTCTTAAGAATTAAGAACCATTAAGAATTTTTTGCTTGCAATGGGATAAAAAAACTATCCTGTTAAAAAATAAATATCCAAATTATTTCTTGTTTTTTCATGTAAAATAGTCTTTCTCTTGCCTCTGCCCTCCAGTGACTGGAGAACGTGAAGCTCTTGTGTCTACCTCATCTGTGGTATCTAAGTAATAAGGTGAAAGTGAAAAACGGGGCTAAGCAGAAAAGAAATTTCAATATAGCTGAAATCAGTGAGCCTTAGTTGGTTTATTTTTGGTTGTTGTCATTGGTTTCTTTGTTATTGCTGTTTTTTCAAAGTTGAAACTAATGAGTCAAACTAAGGTGAAGTGGCTTGTGCAAAATCACCCAAGACACAAGCCTGGTCTCCTGCAACACAGCTTATGGATGTTCGCCCACTCCGTAGTGATGGTTACTACAGCACCTACCCCCAGAGTAAGAGAGCAGTAATGTATTTCTAGGTTACATCAGTCTAATGTAGCTTCAGTCTGTAGTTCAGGAAAGTACCTCAGCTGCCAGGTACTGTGAATTCAGAGTGAGTTTGTTTTTCATCCCTCCTCTGAAAGCTGGCTGTGCTAGTACTTGAAGATTAACGTCAAATAGTCAAAAAGGCAGCAAATACAAAGTTGGTCACTTCTAGTCCCATTGCTGAAGCAAGTAGGGTGTAGATTGAGCCCAACAATATTGATAAATCTTAACAACTGTTCCTCTAGTTGGGGTTTTATAGCCTCTTTTTTTAACTAGGAACAGTCTACGGTAAGATACATGCACTTGCCTCATAGCAGAGCATGATATCCCCCACTGTGCCCTCTTTCAGATGAGAGCACACAGAGGCCTGCTCTCCTACTTTTCTTCTGGCCCCATGATTGGCATTGTTGACTGCATAGCCATAGGAAAGCTGGAGAGTCCCTGCTCCTCCACTTAAATCCTTCCAAAAGGGCCTTCACCGGCTACTTGAGATATACTTCAATAAGTTGGAATGTGTAAGATCACAGGTTAAGAAAATTTAGAACATAGATTTTCCACTTCCCAGACAACAGTGTTACCCACTAGAGTATTATATAGCAGAGTAAGATGATATTAGGACTGACACTGATGTTGCCTCATGGCATTATATTTTTATTATTTTTAAGAGCAATTTCCATTCCCCAAGGTGTCTATCTTCAGGAAATTAAGCAGTGTGGATTGTGAATAGTAGAAGTCACCTGGTATTTCTTATAGCATTCCTACACAGTCAGTGGAGGAACCACTGGAGATCTTCAGAGGAGGCAATTTTTGTCTAAAGAAATTTTCGTAAATATGGCCAGGTAGTCTAGAATGACATTTTCTGTCTTTTTTCCTCATCCTTTACCCACCTTCTTCCTCTCTTGGTACCTTAATTAAATGTGAAGTAATATCTACTAGGTCATTACTTCCTCTTTAGTGTAAGGAGATTAGAGTTGAAATTGGCAAAGATTTCTACATGTCTAAGGTATTTAATTGTGCCAGAAACCGGGGTGTTGAGACATGCAACTGTTCAACTAGACATCTGGGTTTGAAAATAACTGATCTTGGTGTGCAACCACACACACAAATGTTCTGATCTTCAGATGCTTGCATTTTGTTAGGGGAGAGATGCTTCATACGTGTGTAGTCAGATGCCAGTTTCTGCTTCAGTAAGGTGAAAGAAATTTTCTCAATGTTTCCATTGTTGTTCCAGTCAGAGATTAGAATTGTTTTGAATTGTTTCCATCTGATTTTAAGAAGGTGTGATGAACAGGGCAGTTTATTCATAAATACTCTCCATTGTCAGTGTTTGTCCACTAATATGTTCCTTGTAGATGATTTTTCTCTTATTTAGACTAGCAGCCCTCCTGCGAAGGAGCCTGAATCCCTTTAAGGGATGCTTTGAGAGATACAAGTGAAAAACACTAGATAACGCTGGGTGTATGTATTAGAATCTTTCCTAGCCTTTTCAGGAAGCATAAAGAATACCACTATAAAAAATGCATCTATTCTGCCACGTAGATTCAGCAACCATAGAGAGAAAAGGCGATTTCGAAGTCAACAAAACGTTTCATCTTTTACATGAAACGGACAATCTGTAAATGTTTTAGAAGGTTTCATTTCTGTATTTCTTTAATTTTAACTAAACTTTTTCTTGTCCAGTCTGGAAAAGGAAAGTGTAAAATGCCATAAACCAACTACCTAAAAAGAAGTTTTAAACAGATGACAAGTAATCTGTAAATAAATTGAGTTTGTTCCATCTTAACCAATTTTTCATTTCACTTTATTACTTCAGGTTGTTCTACTTTCTGATATGAAAAATGTCTTGCTTCCTTCTGCTGCTCCCAACTTTTTAACATGACTGGGTCATACTTTAGGGTAATGAAAGTATTTGCAGACATGCAAAAACATGCTCTGTATGTGCTTTAAAGGATGACTACTTTAGAAGATGCAGTGAGGATAAGAGAATGATATTTAATTGCAGCTAATTTTTTTGGTTGTCAAGTTTTAGTGTCTTATTTTAGGCCTATTGCTATGGTTTTGATAGATTTCATTGAAAGATTACATGCTTGTGCAACAGCTTTTTGATCAAAACTGTCTTTACTTGAGTAGAATGGAATTTAGAGCTTAAACAGGCTAAAGAAGAACTCAAATTTCAAGTCCAGGTCAGAGAATCATGTACATCTGCAGCTATCACTCTTTAAAAGACTGAAATGATAAAGACCACACAAATCGTTTCATGAAAGATCTCCAAGCAAAGCTTAACTGTTTTTCCCTTTGGAGAACAGTGATTTCTTCCTCTTAATGAAATCCTTGCCTGTGGCACCGGTCTTTCTCCTTTCCTCACATAAAAGAAAAAAATGCCCTTTTTTTTTTTTCTCCCCAGCTGTAACATACACTGCAAATATAAACATATGTACATTCTGAAGACTTACTGCCTAGATTAAAAAAAAAAAAAGTTATCTTTGAGCTATTGCACCACTGGAATCTCAGGCGAATGCAAGAAAGGAAGACATTGCATCCAAGGAGGCTGGCTGCAGCTGTGCTGGAGTTGTCTAATGATACAACATTTTCTAAGGGGAAATAATCACTTGCTAATACAAAACCTTATACTCTTTCTTTAGTTCTATATTCGGTTAAATCCAAACTGCCTTAACAGTTGTACAGCATGAAGTTTTTTATGTACACAAAAATCCAGATGTGAATGTGGAGCAATTACTTATCTTTTCTCTGTCTGACCTTGGTGATTGGCAGGTGGACAGTATCTGATTTTTGTATGTTTAAAAAAAATGTCTAAGAATGTTTAGTCCATCTATGTAAAGTCTTAGGAAAAAAATCCCCTCGTTTTCAAAGAACATTTCTGCACGAAATTTTGATGCTTCTTTTTAAGTGTTGTTTTGGGGTTAGGAAGCATAATTTGGCTTGTAGCTGCCAATTAAAACATGCATATTTAATCTGTCATGGTTTTCAGAGAAGCATCCACAGTTTGTTTTATTGTAGTTTTTAGGTACATATTCAACTTCCTTTTTTTCAGCAAGCTTATCTTTCTTTCGCAATTAAAACTGGCATATAAATTTACATATACAATATACAGACTGGTCTAGACAGGAAGCATTACAGTTAATTTGGGCCGGAGATAACTCTATCTGAAAAGATCATCATAGAAATGTCTAGGTATATGTAAAGCCCCTTAACATGGATAAGATACAGTATCTTCACTTGGTGCAGGAAGCTGAATGACAGTTTGTGTTTCTGAATGTTTTGTAAATATTTTGGACCTCTGCTGTGGTTTGCAAAACTGTTTGTAGAAACTCTCTCCACAACAGACACACCCAGAAGACCGCCAACACTGTCTGCTGGACCCAGAGCCAGGAATCACATGCTTTTCCTGCCTATGCTTTAGTTCAGTTTCGGGTTAATTTTATCTCTTTTCTTTTTTTTTTTTTTTTTTCTTTTTAATCTCCCCAAACCTTTGTATTCTGTGTCTTGGCTCATTGACGGTTTAGGACATTTGTAGAATCATAGAATCATAGAATGGTAGGAGTTGGAAGGGACCTCTGGAGGTCGAGTCCAACCCCCAACCTCCTTCAAAAAAACAATCCAGAAAATATGATTCTTTTTAAGTGGTTTCTTGGTATGCAGAACTCATAGTTACACAACTGAAAACTGTATGCACTTATTTATCTGTATTTTGCACGTGCGGAAACGTACCAAGCAGTAAATGTGAGACTGACTGCAGGGATTCTTATGGATCCCATGATGCCACCTCAGCGTGAACCCACTTTCTGTGTAACCTCCTTTGATGCAGGACTGGGTGGCAGAATCCAGGGGGCTCAAGTGTTTAAAAGCAGACTGTGGAAAGGGTGACTACGAGAGGGTTCCTATCCCATGTAGCCAGGCCAGGGGAGGGTGCATGGGCTGTTTGAGGAAACCCGTACGGGTTTGGTACCAGTACAATATGGACACCAGTCATGGAGATCCCCAGTAGGGCTCCTCTGTGTTGGAAAAGCAAGAACAAAAGACTGGTGGTGTTCTCCAGCCATCTCCAGGCTGGTGGCTGAAATACCTGTGGCAGCGTTATGGCTCTCTCCCTAGAAAATACACTGCTCCTGGCACTGTTCTCACTAGTGAGGCTTCTCTGGCAGTAGGGACCCCTTCTCACTATCGGGTATGAGTCAGAAATGTAACAGGTGTAAGGCATAATGGGAAAGTTTGGAAAAATTTTTAATTTTTGTGTTTGTTTTGTTTTTTTTAAAATGGTGAACTACTCGCTGAGATGGAGGAGTCCAGCATTTTACATGGTACTGTATTACTTAGGTAAGAAACGATTTGCTTTATTTGGGCTTTCTCTGGTGGCAGTTTAAAAATGTTTGAAGAGGTTGCTGCTGGTTGCTCCTGAGGGTACAGTGCCTTGATTGGGGCCAGCTGTGGCACTTGCCTCAGAAAAGCCAGGTGGCCATTTGGAGAGCTTGCTGCTGCATCCCACTGCAGGAGGTGAGTTCCTGCTCCCATTCTTTTGGGTGGAAACTTGGGTTTTGAAGCTCCCCAGGAATAGTCTGGGATGAGTGAGGTGGACAGCCCTGAGGGAGACGGGAGGTCCACCATTGCGGAGGGGGGGCGGGAGGTCCGCCATTACAAGAGGAGGCAGACTTGATGCTGCTTGTCTTCCTGAGGGCGAAGAGTGCGTTGTGTGGCCAAATGCAGAAATCTTAGGGCAGGGTGTGGCGGTGGGGAAGGGGTGGGAATACCATGGAGCCTGGAAGGCTGCCAGGAGAGGGTGTGGGGGCAGCTTTGGACTAGTTTGCTGGGGCGGTGGCCATGTTACATCACACTATGCCAGCCCTGCGGCTGAGGCAACCTGTGTGAAACCAAACTGTCCGTGAAGTGTTGACCTCCTGCCTGCAAATTCAGTTTGCATGTGGCCTTGTGGGGCCTCATGATTGGTAGAACATGCTAGTTTGTGAGGGTTTTTGTCTAAACCAAGTGCATTTCCTTGTTTCCTTGTGGAGTCCTCTGTGGCAAAGTGCAATAAGGCGGGGGGGGGGGGGGGAGAAAAAAACTGTAAGTTTTTCCTGGAAAAAATATCCTGTTCTTTCCATCTAGCTCAACGGCTTACCTTCATTAACTTGTTTTTTTTTTTTTTGAAGACGAACTGACATAACTGGACTCTAGTTCAGTAAATCTCAAACTTATCTCAGATTTATGGAACAAAATCATTTATATATAAGGCAGCATTTTTTGTGCTAACATGAATGTGGAAAGCTGGGGAAGGAAAATATGAATTCTGATACTTGATCTGCTTGAAATCCTGCAAGTACAGCTAGGATGTATTTCAAATAATTGCCTTACTGAGGGAAAATGTCTTATATTATTCAAACCCCTGCTACCTGATTTGAATTTATGGCTGTCTAAATATGCTCTGTGGCTGAATTACAAGGCATATGTGTATATTAAACCTGGTGACTGTGGAAAGTAAGTAACAATGATATGCAGCTTGAAGAATGATCAAAACCAAGAGCTGATGTGACCGATGGACTCTAAGAGATGTAAGTAGTTTGAGTGCTTGTCATCTATCCACACGATTCTCATGCTGGCAACCTGTTGAAAGGGATGCGTGGGAAACTAGTGCAAAGTGCTGATTTATTTTATGCTAATGGGGAAAAGTCCATATTGTTCAAATTAAATCCTAAAGCAGAAACAAATCATCCAGCCAAGTCCATCCTATGGAGCTCCATTGAAACAGTTAGTGGTCTGTTCCATGACCTCAAAGTTGTAAAAAAATTAAACAATGTTAGGGGGCTGCTGTTTTCAAGTGCTTCTGGCTGCTGAAAGCAGCTGAGATTCTCCTACAGATGGCTATTTAAGTTAAAGGCCAAATGGAGACATCGCAGCAATTAGTGTGTATTGGCTTCTAACTGCATCAGAGTGAATAATGTGTGAGAAGTGAACCAGGACTGTGCCTCAGTCTGTACTTTTTCCCACCAGAGGCTGAGTACCAGCAGTTCTTGTCAATTTAAAGAAGAAGAAAAAAAAAAAAAAAAAAAAAAAAGAGGAGGGGTAATTTCTTGCTGCTTCACTTCAACAAAATAAAAGAGATTATGCAAAGATAGTGGTAGGAAAGAAAAAAATATTTCAAAGGAAAGAACAGCCTACTTCAGGGCTCTGACTGGGTCTGTAGTACAATGATTCTCTTGCGTTTGCCACAAAGTGCCTCTCCACAGGCTCGTTGCAGGCTCATTGCAGGGAATAAAGCTGTCCTGCTTGTTTCTATGTAGCTTGAGCTCCGCAAAAGAATAATAGAACATCAGCATTTTTGCTTAAAAGAACTGAAGGGCAAAGTGATTTATCATCTTGGAGATCTAAAATTTCCTGAGGAAAAATGGAGGGGCAGAAGGCTTATGAATTAGATTTTTTTAATTATTTTTTTTTTAATATGGCAACTCATTTGTGTAAGAAATATAGAACTGTACCATAGCATAATCCCAGTTTCACTAAAATTCTTACAATATTGTCCAGCAAGCTACTTTTATTATCACTTCTGAATGTATTTGAATCTCCATTTTTCCAGAGGTTTCTAGCTATCCACTTGAATGGCTTAGAGCAATAAGTTTGTGTTGGAAGACAGGGATCAGAGAACTAGTTTCGGATTTCAGGTCAAGAAATGCCTCTGGACAATAGTCAAGAACAAACCCAGCGTGTTTTCCATCAGGTCTTTTTTTAAGGAGCACACAAAACAATGGCAGAATGGTTCTTTGTCATGGTCCTTGTTGAAGTAGATATTCAGCTTTTGCCTCCACCAGATGGAGTTTGTCTTATGCTCTTCAGTGACTAGTAATCAGCACTTTGGGACTAGTAATCTGTAAATTAGCATTCATTCTGTTGGTGCTTCAGTGAAAAGGTTTATCTGTGAAAAATAAAAAATGGGGATTGTTTTCTACACTGCTATTATAGCCTCCTTAAAACTGAGGAATGAGGAGCTCACAACTAATAAATCTGGAGCAGAGATGCTTGTGTTGTGTGAAGAGTGACTAGGAGATAGTTCTCCATTTTGGAGTGGTCATGGCAATCGAACGAGACTCCTGAGGACTGGAATAAAGAAAATGTCACTCCTGCCTTCAAGAAGGGCAGGGAAGAGGATCCAAGGAACTACAGGTTGGTTAGCCTCACCTTGATGTCTGGGGAGGTGATGGAGCAACTAATCCTGGGTGCAGTTTCCAAGCATAGGAAGGACAAGATGGTTGTCACCAGTACTCTGCAAGAAATTATGAAGGAGAAGTCATCCTTCACCAACCAGATAGTCTTCTCCAATGTGTCAACTGGCTTGGTGGGGAAAATGAGAGCAGTGGTTGTCATTTACCTCAACTGTAGTGAAGCTATTGACACTCTCCTGTAACATTCTCACGGGTCAGCTGATGAAGCACAGACTAAGTAAGCAGTGAGGGGGAATGAAAACTGGCCAAGCTTCCAGCCTCAGAGGGTTGTGATCAGCAGCACAAAGTCCAGCTGGAGGGCAGTCATTAGTGGGGTACCCCAGGGGTCGATCCTGGTGCCATGTCAGCGCAGAATAGAAAACTGTGAAACGTGTTCTGCCACTCGATGGCATCTGACAATGGCGTATACATATGCAAGGTTGTTGAAAGGACACAGAAACTGAATCGATGCCCAGGGACACGGCTAAACTACCTTAGGGTTTAGCAATATAAATTATTGCAAGTAAAGGTTACTAAGGTCACAAGAGGAAGGAAACTTTGTGCGGAAGAAAGTCTCAAGCTGATTGTAAACTGAAAGAATAGAATAAATTGATGCCAGCCAGCTGTGAGAGCTGGTGACAAAGACTAGAGGCCGTGGAGTTGACCCTTGACACTAGCAGTTGCAATTGCCTGGCATGAAACCTCCCCTGTTGCTGGCAATGGAAAGACTGAGAACAACTGCTGGTGCCAGCAGGAGGTTGAGGAGAAGCCAAGCCGAGCTGCAATTCCATCAGAATTTATTTACTCGAAGGTCAGATGAAATACAAACCAAACCAGGAAACCCAGAATAATGGTGTGCACCAGAAGTGAGAGGTTTGCGCCACATCATGTAGGAAAGGAGGGTGTTTGAGGGCATGGCTCTTTCACTGCCTGGTGGCCAAGTATAGCTACAAACACCAGCATTGCAAAACAGCTGTTTAGTAGTGGTTGGAAACAATGGGATCATTCACTTTTCTCACGACAATTAAAGATGACATCATAGCCTACCTATTTTTCTTCTTGATTGTAATGTGCTTTCCATCTCTCTTCTTTATGGTATATTTTGGTAGAGAATTACAGCACTTTGACTGTCTTATGCTATTTAGTGACTTGTCAGTAGCACCTTGTCACTTGCCCTTCCTCCCATCTACCAGTCTCAGTATGAATTTGCAGCTCCACACACATAGGTTAAACCCATATGTTTAGACCTCTTAGACCAGCAAAACACTGCATTTCCATAATACTTAACAGTTCTCCAACAGATATACTGCAACTGGTGCTCTTAGGAAAACTAGTATCACAATAATTTTTAGCAAGCTAAAATTGATTTTTTTACTGGATTTACTATTCTATAGTTTGTATTTGGGCCACACCACTTTTTGTGCTAACCTTTTTTTTTGCATTACCATTTCCTTGAATAATTCTGGGAAGTATCTTAATTTGGGCAATTACATGCTGCTTTATATTGGAAAGATATCCTGGGTGATACAGGAATGTAGCACGGTGTTCACACAGAAGCCTAGTGGAGTGTTTGCACAAAATCTGCAATAAAAGCAGTCCCTGAGGTAGGCAGCATTGACAGCTCTGTTTCCTTGATGTCAGAGATGTGGGTTCATGCACAGAGCTCTATGCCTTTTGGACTATGGAAATAATTCTTTACAGTGCTTTCTGCAACAGTAGGAATACCGAAATCTTGTAGATGCACACAGGTGATCTGAAATATATGGAAACTTCTGGGTTTTTTTCAATTGCTGGCAGCAAAACTACTTAGGAAGCCCTTCTTTTCCTCATCAATGCAAACTCCGGTAACTGTTCAACATGTTAATATAAAATACAGAGAATATATGGCTAAATTAACCTTTCTGCAACTTGTTGATTTGGAGACTTCAGCATACTAGCGTAGTATTGCATTCATGCTATCTTTTAATGCAATTCGGGGTTGAAATTCAGTAGCATATTCTAGATGCATGATACAAAAAAAAATAAAAATTCAGTAATAAATTAAAATTAACTATGCCGGTAATGATCCCAGTTATTTCTAAATGACATTGAGATGTTTGTTTGTGTATATACATGTGGCGTGTTGACTGTGAAATGAATTGATTATTTAGAGATTAACAGCTCCTAATGCTTTGAGCCTGGTGGAGAGCTTTATTGATTTGAAAGCATTTTATTTGTTTATTTTTTTTTTAAATGGACTATCAGAAATCTGCTGGGATAGTGGTATAACGTTTTGATTCTCTTTACCATCTTTTAAAGATCTGCCTAGGTTCTTGCAAAATGTTTCTGTCTCTTGCTAAAGTGTTTTTGCTTGCCCAGCTGGGGTAATGCTAAGTAGCTTGGTTGTGTGGTGGCCTGTTACTTGATTCCACAGGGCTACTGGTGTAGCAGGACAGTTTGGAGGTGGCAGGTAGGGCAGATGCTCACTGGCTCTTAATGCTGCCTTCTAAAGACTCTTCAAACCAGCAGAACTGCTTCTGTAGAGTTTGACACGTTCTGGATGTATTTTGTGTGTTTTGTAGTTTGAGTGCTCAGTCTAAGAAAGTGTGAAATCCTTTGTCTCTCTTGAAGTCCCCTGAAGGGACTCCTGTCAGTGTCAGTGAATTTTGGATTACGTCCTTGTAGACAAATAAACCTGCTCTTCTCCTGCATAAGCTCATGGCATTCATTGAGGACACAGGTACATGCTTAAATGAATATGTTCTGGCAGCTTTTGGGTAGCCCTCTGTGAGCCCTATCAAATTTGCCTACAGATAAAATATATAGAAATATAATTGCAGAAAGCAAATCCACAGCGTATTGCACATCATCTGTGAGGCTGATCCACTAAGCCTGTAGAACTTTTGAAAAACTGCTAAACACAACATAAAGCAAATAAAAATGATAAACCAAATATTCCTATATTTACACATTCCCTTTTTTTTTTTTTTTTTTTTTTTGCAGCAAATCATAGAAAGGAGAGTAAGAGTTGATAAATGCTAGCATTTAAAATTGTTTTCTTCAAAGTAAGTTAAATTAAGTCATGGAATGACGTACTCAACAATGCACTTGGAATGTATTTATGAACCCTAAAAAGGGAAGCCCTTGTAGAGTGAAGTTGTAGCAACCCACACTGGAGGGCACTGTTGACTGCTGGAATTACTGGAACTTCTTGTTAACCCAGAAGGGTTTCTACAGCCTGGGGTTTTGGAAAGGCTAGGTGTGAAATTAGTGTCATTTGCTTTTTTTAGAAAGCTAATTATCTATGCCTTGCATGCTTAGACCTCATCTGTAAGAATTTATGATTTTTTTTTCCCTTCAGGGGAATGGTGTGAATGTTGTGTTTGTTCATGACAGTATCCAAAAGATTTTTGTGAAACGTAGCATATCTCACAGTTTCTCTCATTTGTTTCAACGTATTTTTAATACAGCTCCCATGTGGCATGAATAGGGTGCTTCCATTGGCAGATTACTTGGAGGAGCATCTCACCACGTATGAGGAACTAGATGGATTGTAATAATACAATCCCAGATAAAAGGGGAAAGCTATGATTGGTTCTAGCTAAAATGTTGTTTGGATACACATCACATGTCTGAGAAACAGCGGAAAAAAAGCACTTATGAAAGACTAATAATAATAAGAGAACTTTATCTGCTGAGTGTTCCCCTTCTCATGTTTCCTCCTGAGACAAAATTGTAACACGATCATGATCAAACTTAACTGCCTTAATATCTTGCTGTATCATGTTCCCAAAACAAACAAAAAAATTAACTTAGTTCCAAAGTTTTAACAATTTCAGCATTATATGCAATCTAGAAGGATACAAACCAAGCCTTTTTCTTAATATATAAGCTCACATTTCAATGGGAATGTCAGTGTTTAGGAGAAGAGGAAATCAGGCAAGTAAATGTCTTTATTAGAAAAAAACTGTGCAGCTAAGAAACACGATGCTTTATTTAGCAAATATTATTATTACAAAAGTGGTTACTGAAAAAAAAACAAACCAGAAACCAAATGAAAACAAAACAGGAGTAAACATCTTGTTCTGTGGCTTTATCAGCAGTTGACAAGTGATTGACTTCCTCCTCCCTAGACATACCACACATGATTTGTACTTCTCAGTCTTCAAATTGGAGGCAGCTGAGAGTCTCCACTGAATGTGTTGTACTTAGACTGTCAGAAGTTTACTTGCCCATCTCTACCAACAAACAGAAAGTTATATTTGCAGCTGTTAAAGGTCCAGCATAGCTTTTGCAGGATTAAGAACTGTATCAGGCAATGTGAAAACAGAAACGTTTCATGCTATACAGTGAAGAGCTGGTTAGTTTTCTTCTAGAGCCTGTGGTTAGAGAACAGAAAGTGGGAGAAAACCACAAAACCCAAGGGAAAGATTGTCAGCATGTGCTCATGACTGTATCCACATTCATGTGAGACTTCCCTGTTGTCCTGTAAATCTTTCAATATTGTGTGATACTGAGATGCAATCCAACTTCTTACAACTATTTTGGTGACTGGGGTTGCAAAGCTGTATCACAAGAAGACCTTCAGCATAGGAGGAATTAATGCAGACAGGACATTGATGGATTCGAGTAACCACTTAAAAAGATTCAGAAATCAAGCAAACAAAATCACTTAACGTTTGTGCTGAGTATTGTAGAACTATGCACTGTCTTCATCTCCCCTCTTACGGGCTTGCTAAATAATAAGTCCAGGCCAGAGAGATGGATAAACTCATTCCATTGTGCCTTCCCTTTGTGTGTAGCAGAGTAGCTGCAGACTGATACCCACATAAACTCTGACATCTGTAGTCATCTTACACTTCAAAGCACCTTAAAAAGTAGAATATTTCCTCTTAATAAGAAGAATCTTATACCTCAAAGCACCTTAGAAAGCAGAATATTTCTTCTTAATAAGAAGCTTAAAATATCCGATGCTCAACACTTATTACCCCAGAATTTAGCAAGAAGAAATAGTTGTAAAAAGCAAAGCGTGTTTATTATTTATGTAAAGAAATTGAGAAGAATATTCCCATCACAGTAATAACTCTTCCTACAAGCATTTTACGTCACCGTGAGTAATTATGATATAGGAGTACACACATCTACAGATAAACCTAGCAGCCAGTACAACTTACACATTCTCATAGCTGGGATGTTGCTGGTTCATTTTCATCTTTGGTAGTGTTATATTAACATGTCAGCTCCAAGATGAATTTCTTCCAGCAGCAGGATTCTCTGTAAACAGAATTAAACAGAATCTGTTGTAAATCAAGCTTTTTTAGAAACCATTTGTCTGATCATATTTTTCTACCCTTTGCCAAGTCAGAGTATTTTGAGAGCTATCAAGTGAGCAGTGAAAATATGGTGAAGGTTTTCTAGACAGCACTTTACATACTGTTAATGCACAGGGTTTTTTGGTAGTAGTTATCACTGTAAAAGGCAAGAGGTCTGTTTTGTTGGGTTTTTTTTATAGCTGGATAACTGAGATGTGAAGCTCAAGAACTTATCTTTCATATTTCCATCCTCCTGTAGCTTTTGGCTGATACTGTAGTCTAAGACCTTCAAGATCTGTATCCATCACGAATGTGATGCAATGCATAGCTACGCCAAACTAGTCTTAGTCACCTTTGTGTGGTGGTGCACACCACCTGAGTAGCTGAGACCCTACTGAAGCCACAGTGCTGCTTCTGGGGCCATTCATGGTGGTTCTTTGCCACGTTGCAGTGTACCTCTTTCTCTAGAGCTCTCCCTGTCTGAGGCAAGGCTTGCTTGCAGTCGCAGAAAGAATCTGTTAGATCTAGGTGTGATCTCAGATCACTTAAGATCTGGCAACACTTTAGTTAAACGGAATCCCCTTCTCTAAGCTCGCTGTGCTGCACATGTTTCGTCTTCACATTATACAGGTTGGACTATTTTCTTAAGGGCTAGGTAAAGCCTCATGCAGTTACCTTGATGTCTACATATGTTGTTTGTTCATGTAATCTAAATAGGCATCTACAGGGCACCTCAAAGACTACAGTCTAAAATAGAAAACTCATCTTGGTTTGGACCTAAAATATCAATTTTCCTGTGGATGATAGAGTACAAATTTGAATTTTCAATGTAGGCAGTTCAAAAGGGAAGTAAGTTGCAAACGGTAATTAGTCAAGTTGGAAACTTAATGAGGATACCCAGGGTTAACACATTAACTGGGGGTGGGGGAATCATCTGCCATCTGGGACTGATATTTCTTATCTCTCCCAGTCTAGTGGATATACTTGGAGTATGCCCAACACTTTCATGTAGGATCGGATTCCCCCACTGAACATGTGCATGGAGACCTTCTTTTAATGTAAAATTGAAAATCGTGGTGCTGATATCCACCTTTATTATTTATTTTTTTAGCTCTTTAAGTGCTTGTCCAAAAATGAGATTCATAGGTACAATACCTAGGAGATGTAAAATGCAGAACTCAGACCTAGAGCTGCAAAGTACTCTGGTAGGTACTCACTGTCTTGGATGGATGTGCTCTCTTCCACCAGTATAAAGGACCTGGTCTCTGTCCTCCATATATAAAACTGCTTTTCAGGTGGTCACTTATGCTCCTTTCCATTTTTTTCACACAGACCGTGGTCCTAGTCTCACGCTGGATCTCTGACTTCTCTCTTCATAATTCCGTTAAGTCCAATACTTTTGTCTTTGGAAAGCCCATTTTTCAATCACGATTCAAAGGCATCACATTCTGAGCAAAGATTAATTTCTCTACCAAAAGAAAATCATGTTCACAACAGGATCCTATGTGTGAATTTGCTTACCAAATTTACTTTACTCTTAGCTCAGCTCAAGCGCTATTCTCTTCCCTGGGCCAGAAGGGACTGGTTCCCTTAGTCTGGATATAACCCCAAGTCTGCTGATAGCCTGTTTACATCTTTCCCAAGGCCACTGACTCAGGTAGAACATACCCCTGACCCTGGGGTCTGATTAGGAAATATAAGCTGCTTTCATTTAAATGAGGCCCACAGTAGGTCTGAATTCCTTTGAAGCAGCGCGCATCAGGGGTCTTATCTTTGTCCTGGTTTCAATCTTGTTTTTTATTCAGCTATGGAGATACTAACCTATCATAAATACGACTCATCATGCACTCCTAGTTTGCCACTGTCTCTCTTGTTCTTTTGTGTGGGATCCAAATGTCCTTCTTTCCTTGGTTTTCTTCTCCATTTGTATATACTATAACACTTGCTTTAGATCCTAGTAGGAGGGAGTTTTCATTCCTATAAATTTCAATAGAGAAGTAATCTGCAGACGTTTAAAAATCTAATTTACTCTACTGTGTCTTAGTGCTCCACTTGGATAAATAGTCATAGTTTTATGGAGAAAATCAGATGAAGCCACTAATGGCAATCTGTGTGTTTGCTGACTTCCAGAACGAGTGAAAAAGTGTGAGAAGAAATTGAAGGTTTCAGTAAACAGAGATCTTTGCTTCTAGATGATTCAAGCTCTCTGGCTAAAATTAAGGGTATACATACAGAAGTTGTTTCCATACTGAAACAACTTGCCACTCCCTCTTCCTATTGTATGGAATGATCTCTAGTCTGCTTTTTAATTACTGTGTGCAGTTGCTTTTCAAATATAATACCTTCTGTATGGTCACTGATTGTGCTGCAAATTAGAAACAAACCTTCACACTAACCTAGTCTTGCAAAAATCTTGTTGATCCCTTACAAGCCTAGCTGTAAGCAGTGAAACAATAAAATATTCTCAGACTTTAAACGGTGCAGGAAATCCTTTCTTTCCTTCATTATCTGGAGAAAAGGCTTTCTTTTTTTGTAGCCAAGTAAGTATCAAACAATTACAAACTTGGAAACTACAAGTTATGTAGGATTATGTAGAAGGATTGCAATGAACCCTTTTATTACGAGAATCAGTGCAGTGCTCCTTTTGCAGTTCCCTGTTCAGTATTTGTTATAGACAGAAACGCTAGTAAATGAAACATCATGGGCTTCATTACATGTAATTTTATAGGTTGTAACTAAAACCATTGACACTCAATAGAAATTTTTAATACAATACTTTTTATTATACGTGATATTGAATATCGTATATATATCCAAGATAGTTTGGTCATGGTTATGTTTCTGTTAACAATGATGAAGGGCAAAATAACACTTCTATTACCGCATCGTTAAACAAATAAGCTGCACAGAGAGACTGGATTCTAATCCAAGAAATATTTCCACATAAGCAAGGAACAATTGCTGAATACTGCTGAGCCGGCCAACACAGAACGAGCGTACGCCAGCAAAGTAACGAATGAAACCCTGCTATGTGTATTGCTATAGGAACCATCGGGAACACCGTGATCCTGGGTGTTCCTAATGGGGTGCCAGAAATCTTTCTTCTTTCATGGTGGTCAGGGGAAGATGGAGAGCACTGCTTTGCTGACTTGTACAACTAAAAGAAAATGTGATTTTTCTTCTTTAGATAAACTGAGGAACATATGTTTTGCAGAAGCAAGAGGAGGAGAAGGAAAATCAACATGGGAACAGACAGTATCTTGATTTATGTAACTCGTTTTTGAAGGAAGGGAACCCCTTAGGTTCAGCAAGGGCCTTGAAGTCATTTCTAATGCAAACCAATTTGAGCTCAAAGCCAATAGAAAATATTTCCTCAAAAAATGCTCTAGCTTTTCATAAAGTTATTACATTTGTAGGAACAGATGAGGTGATGTGGGAAGAAAGCTGCTTGATATCGCTCCTTCAGGGTTTGCCTCTTCCAGTGCAATACAGCCAAGAACCTGCCATAGGCTTCCTGGCATCTCAAGGTGGGAACATCTCATTCACCTCTACAGTTTTGTGATACATTCACAAAGGACCATGCAGACCCGAGGAACCTGTATACTGTAGTCTGAGCCTATTAGCGAGAGTCATTTGGATTCCAATGTTCCTCTCTGTTAAACCAAGCAGAATCTAATCATCTGATCCTTGCCCTACCATAGTGCTTCTTGATCTGCAATAACTGGCATTTGTTGGACCTGGCCTGAAACAGTTTGTCTGCTTAAAGAGTTAGTAGATGACAATTTCCATAGCTGCTAAGCTCTTAAAATAAATAATGAACATGCTGTGAAGTACTGTTGAAATGTTCAATCCTGCACATTTTTCATGGGACTTGCTTTTCATACCTCAGCAGCTGTAGACTCACAGGTTAGTATGGAGGTACATGGTCCTGGATCTGGCATGAGACCAAGTGTGACACCACTTACAGGAGATGACAGGTTTCAAATACTAGCTCAGTCTTTCAAGGATCATTTTGATATGCGCTTGCGAGTGTGAAGTCTTACAGACACAGTGTTAGACTAAAAAGGACATGACACAATGTAAAGTTCCTCTTCTGTCATTTTGTCCAAGTCATCTTCATTAATCAAGAATCCAGGTTGGTAGCATAGGCTTCAAAAAATGATGAAATGCAAAAATCTGTCAGTTTTAGGAGATTATAACAGTGTTGTCAGACCTTCAGTTCAGACAAAATAAACTTAAAGCAAGTTTTACTCTGTGGAGTTTGAAAGTCCAAAATGTAGACAGCTATTGAGGCTGGAAATCCCAGAAGAAGTTGTAGAGACTGTTGTGAAAACTACATTCCGGTAAACATAAATGTTATCTGTCACTCAATATAATGTCCCTTCTGGAGTCATTTTAGAAAAGCCTGCTGTTCTACTCTCTGTAAGGCCATTTACAAGTTCTATTATATTGTCAGTAAGTTTTTAACAGGCCTCATTCTTGCTCTCTAAAGGCTTCTGCGTTGAAATGCCAGCGAATGTGCCTAAGGGCAAGTGCTGTTGGAAATGGCTGTTGCACCAAATACTTTCTTGGGCAGAACTGCTTATGAAGCAGAGAGGTGGTTAAGGAGATGAACTTTTGATCCAAGCTTGTTTCTTGTGCACATGGAAATATTACTTCTAACCTGTAGGAGATGGAAAGGGATGACATGCATTTTGTAGGATGATTTATAAAGTTTGAGTGGAACGTAAACCTCAGAATTTTACTCCTAGTGCAGCAAAGCTTTCATACAGGCAGAAATATTTGACTTTACAGGTGAATTGCCAAAAGAGTAGGTATTTGTTTTCCTCTTTCCTGTAAATTAGGATGACCTTCAGATGTTTGTTACAGCTGTTATAAACTTCTCACAGGGAAATGATGAAAAATCCGTACTGTGCTTAACCTAAGCAAAGCAGAAAGTATAAGCAGAGAAAATGTTGTGGTAGAGTAACCTGAACTCACTCAAATCAAGAACAGAGGTTGATGGCAGATAAAGGGACCAAAATCCCAAAGAGATTTTGAAGCATCAGGTGGCCTGGTTGTAACTGTCCCTTCAGAGACTTTAGGCAAAAGTACTTGCTTTGAAAAACATTGGCAACATTTATGGAGCTTGTCATAACAACACATCATTTAACTGCTTTCTGAATTGAGTTGGTGGTAATGATTGATCTGTATTTCCAGCTAATTGTATATAAAGTAATGGAATTGTGTAACTATTAGCCATGAAGAAGCACACAGTACAGTACAGTGAATTAAAATGCAGGAGAGGGGTTGAGTAATACAATTGATCCACTATTCTTATGGCTAGAAATCTAGACTGTAGGGGAGGAAATGAGACACTTGCCATTGTCCTCTTAAATCAGAAAATTAATAGAGAGGATCTCCAAGCCCAGAAGTTATGTTATATACTGAACTCCCACTGCTTGATGGCTGTATTGTAGCTGTGGCAATGAGTAAGAAATTTCTACCTTCAGTCTTGTGCTTTTACCTTGTTGTATAGATAATGTGGTTATCATGCATTTATAGAACATTTACAAACTACAAAACATATTCTTCTAAACAGCAGTCATGCAAGCAGCCTCAAAATAGGCAGCTCACTGTGTCTAACCTTCACACTTTCTAAGAAGGAGAAATATTTCTTGCAGTGAAGAAAACCTTGTTAATTCCCATTCGTACTACATTCCACAGGGATTTTCATGACAGATTTTTTTTTTTTCGCCTCTCTCTCTGTACTGCAGAGGCTAGAAAACCTCTCAGTAGTGATCCCTGTTCAGTTGATAGAGCTGTAAGCAGTACTGGGGCACTTGTCATCAGACTTGGTTGGTGTTAATGGTACCTTGCCCCATGGCTCATGCATGGTTGGGTACTGTTCCACCCCGTGAGCTGAATTCTTTGCAAAAATCCAATGAAGAATGAAGATGTGGAGCAGGGACAAAGCAAATCTAGTTAAGTTGAGGCAACTCTAGCTAAGCCAGAAAGTAGTCTTGAGATTCCTTCATGATTTGTGTTCAAGTGACTAAGGAGGTGAGTGTCATAGTAGACCCGTGAAATGACTTGGGGAATTAGCTGTCTTCTCACCTATGCTTCCATTCTGTGCCAAGGTAATTTTCAACTTTGCGTTGAAGCTAATTGTTGAAGGGCACCAAAGAGTTGGTAGGACTTTCCTCCAGGAATGCTCAAAGCTCCTCTATAATAAGAGGAGCTTATATAATCTTATATAATCTTATTATAGAGGAGCTTTGAGCATTCCTTTTGAGTGCGGTACAGAGAGATGGCAAAGGCACTGCTTTTCACTTTGTGCTCCTTGTCACAGAAATCAGAGCTCTAGTTTTAGTTTTGAATACATGAGCTACTTGTTTAGAAATTGGCCAGATGTTTGCATTTCAGCTCCTTTTATTATGCAAGAGGGTAAAAGGAAAGAACTGGAGCTATTTAGTCAGCCCTAGACTACCAGGGAGTGCTTTGCAGACTGCCTTTTGAAGAATGAGCTAAGGGCTGCAATGTTGCTACCCTAAGTTGACTTATTTTTAGATCTGAGAAGTGTGTGGTGCTAGGCAGTGTTCCATAGCAATCAAAAGAGTGGTTATTACATGAAGTAACAAGTAAGCAAAATGCAAACCAGAAACACTTGTTGGAAGCATCTATCAATGGACCACACCAAGCCCAGCCTAAGCCTGAAGCAAAACTAAATTAGAACATGTGTTTTTCTTGAAGTTCTAGGAATGTATCCTTAAAATTTCCCATGAGTTTTAGGAAAGCTGTTTTGTTACAAATAATTAGAGAAAGTCTAGATTTTTTTTAAACACTGATGTTAGCCTATCAGGCAAGTACACGCCTACCATTAACCACCACCCGAAGTCCTATTGTCTATAACTTGCCTACTGGGTTCCCATCACAGTGTTGCTTGGAGTAAAACAGAAGTGCAGATACTATATTCAAGGGGCTACAGAGACCTAATTTTTAAAAATCACTGCTGCTTCAACAAGCAGTATGTTAAGGCTGGAGATGCATAGCAGCTTGCAAAACTCATTTTTTGGCTAAGAAGCCCTGCTGCGCCTTAGTTACTAATCTTACTCACATCTATCCATTTGTGCCAGAAACCTTGGTACTGTGTTGTTAGCTTCAGACAAAAGGTGTTCCACTCCTGTTTTCTACCAGCCTCTGGTAATTGAAATGAGAGGTCTTCTTGTTCCCCTTGAATGGGTTGCCTTGTCCCCAAATGAAGGGCAGGGGGAGGCTGTGTAAATATGAAGACAGAAAAGAGTCATTTAAGCCAGCTTGTTTTACTGTTTGTGAGGTAAAGACAGCAGAGAAGGGAAGGAGCTATGAAGAAGTGTTTTGTTGTTTAGGGTTTTAAGAGGTTTGGATGTGTTGGTTTTTACCTAATCTTGGTGTGTTTCAGAGAAGGTAATCTCAGAATCCTTGCTGCCAGCGGGACTTTTACTACTTTGAATTGTATTTGAGCTGTGTTTCCTGAGCCAGTGGAAGAAATGCAGTAATTTGGTTGTCAGTTGGCGTAATCATTCTTAATGTGTTATTCACTGTGTCTGTCTGTTCTTTAGGTACAGAAGGTAGCAAAGCGGCTTCCTCAGCAGAGAAATGGATATACTCTTTTAGACTCAAACATTTGTTAGATTAGTAAAGCATTTCCTATGCCATTATGTAGTCATGTTGAAGAGAATATTTCTTATCAGATATTCTCAGTGACAAGTAGGAACTGAGTCAAGGTGATACTAGCAAAACTATTATGACATTGTGGGTTCCTGAGCCAGGTCCTTTGCAGCAGGAGTCCTGGTGAAGCTTATGACTGAATGAATGTGATACACTTCAGGTTTTAAAAAACTTGACAGTAATGATAGCATGGGAGAGGAAGTGAATTTAGCCAGAAAAGAGATTACAGATATGCAGAAAAGATGTTTGAAAAGACACTTCCTTTTCAAGCAGCCTGTGCAACCAGTACCTGTCAACATTGGATGCATTTGATCTTCCTGATCAGTCAAAACACAGTACATTCCATAAACTCTGCTCACACAGCTGGAGCATCTCTTTCTTCTAAAACAGTATAGAATTTTGAAGCCACAATTTAAGATAATTGCTTTGCACCCACAAATGCCTGAATCAGGATGATATATGGTGAGGTAATGCATAAAACTGGGAACCAAAGCTGCTGTGTAATTATCCCATGGGAGATGTATTTATGTCTGCCTGGGTGGTTGTTCCTGTGTGGCAATCTAAGATAGAAATCCTTCCTCTTAGTCTTTCATTAATTACTAATAAAGAAATCCACCACAACATTCTTTACAACTCTGAGTTAGAGACCAGTGTTCTGCAAAGAAGAAGTATTGGCAGGAGAGAGCCTGTTGACAAAGAACTGAAATATATATCAAAATTAAATAATATTTCTTTTCAGAAATCAGTGACATGTTTTAGAAAAGAGGAACTCAGGCTGCAGAATTTTTACAAATGAAGGAAAAAAGTCCTAATTCCTTTAATAACCTGGTCATTTTTAATATGAACTGAATTTAGGTCAAAGATAAAATCCCATATACCTTTAAATCTATAAATCCTTCTCATCATTTATTTCAGATAGTAAGTGCAACACAGATCACAAATTAGGTTTGTGCCATATCAAAGGTGTATGAAAAAGGATGGAGTTTATCTTTTTAATTTCCTACAGTTAGAAAAAAAATTGTGAATCATATTTCCAGTGTGAGTGAAAAACAAAAAAAGAAGCAGAAAATACATCCAAGTATATAACAAATGGTGTTTGTCCAAGAAGTTGAATAACACTGGTTTTATTCAATGTTTACCATGATGCTGTTTGGAAAATTGAGTCCATTGATCTTTCCGTGTATATTACGGAACTTTGCCTAGAGAATGAATAAAGAGCCAATACGATCTGTTGTTCTAGTTTTCAGTTCAAAGACACCTTCAATTTTACCAGTAACAAAGGTGACTGAGCAAGCAGTCAAGGAGAAGGTTTGACTCCCTGCAGCTGCTACTGTCGTCTGTGTCCTGGTTTTTTTGGGGCTGCCTTGACCTTAAATTGTGACAGTCTGTCACAAACTCAACATTGATCAGCAGATCCTGAATAAAATCTCTGTAGGTCTTCTTGAGAGGACAGTATATTCTGTATCCTTTTTTGCGGCAATTCTTTGCAGTTCTTGGTTATGCCAGTTGAAAAACTGGAGGGTCAAAGAGGGAAGGAAACAGAGGTCAGCATTTTGATCAGCCTGTGTAATGTATAGACTGAAAGTTTCAGAAGTATTTTAAAAATCAGCCATATAAAGTTATATAAATACCTAATTGCATTTTTTAGCCATCTAGAAAATCTTGCTCTGAATCGTGTTGGTTTACCTCCAGTAAATGTGAAACCTCTTTTCTAATTCTGTAATGTTCCATTACACTCACATTGATGTTTTCGCTTTTCAGAGGTAAATAAGGATGTAAGGGAATTAATGGTGGTGAAGAAAAGGAAGAGCTGAGAGTTAGTCTGCAAAGATAACAGAAGATAGTGGAAAACACCAGAAAAGGAAGAGTGTGATGCCACTGTACTATACATTTCCTCACCAGGTATCTTCAAAAGTAATATAAAGTGTTTTATAAACACCTTTTGCCCCACAACAGCATCATCTTCATTGATCCCTCCTTTCTCTTACCTGCATTTTGTGACAAGCTCCCTCCAGTTATTTGAAATGCTGGTTGCTAACAGGACACCAGTAATCCTCGTAGGTCTACTTGTACAAATTTACTCTCAGCGTGTTTGACCCTTTCAGTTCCTTTGGGCATTTAGGGAGGTGGGATGTATGTTGTTTTTAACTGCTAAGTGCAGTATGACTGGCCTGATGAAAAACCTGGTGAAATCAGTGGGAGTAATTTTATATGCTCTGGATGAAGTCTGAACTCAATTGTGTTTAAAAAAACAAGAAATATCTTTGTTCAATCTATGTTAGAAGTACTCAGGAAAGAAAATATGAGGATGTTGATATTGACTCTTCTACTATCACTTGTGCCAAACTGTGACACATTGTATTGCCTTTGCCTCAAGCACATCTTCCAAAAATTGGTTGTTAGTTTAATAAAACAGAGGCTCCCTAGTGGCTGGAGAACAGAGGTGGAAAGTTCATGTGTAACAGTACAAGGCAAATTCACCCATGAAGAGCACGGCTGGGCCTGCAAGTATTTCTACAATGTTTGTTGGCCCTACATAGCATGTAGTGAAAGTGGCTTCCAAATCTGCCCTTCCTTTTGCTGGCAGGTTGGGTGACCGCAGACCACACCTCTGCATGCTTCTGGCTCTGTGGCTAGTCCTTGTAGTGGTCGTTAGCATATCTTCACACTGACTGTGTGCGTGGCATCTTTGGTTCCTAATCTTGGAACTGTCACCAATGCTCAGCTCACTTAGGAGTGAAAGTACTCTTTGGATTTTAAATGCTAGGCGGCTTGTGTTTCCATAGCGCTTTTGCAGTGTGTTCCTAGCAAACCTTCCACTTGAGACTCAAGTTAACATGTGCGAAGACATTTTACACATTCTTCTACATCCCTATTTACAACCAGGCATTAGGTTTGCTTATAGGGACACTGCAGATCAAAAGGAAAAGCTTAACACCAGTGATCTGAATCCCAGAGGAGCCCTTTGTGGGTAAGCCTGCATAGCAAATCTATTAAATGACAACAAGATACCGCATACCTGCATGAAAGTGATATTACAGGTTACTTCTGACAATATTCTTTTTTCTTTCTGTTTTTTTTCTGGTTGTTTTTGGTTTTGGTTTGGTTGGGTTTTTTTTAAAACCCTGAATGACTGCTGGCTCAGTTTTTCATCTTAAGCTTTCATGTCACAGAGCAATCTGTCCACCTATTTACAGGATACAAATAGCTAAAAGTATAGAGATAATGACAGTTATCTAGCTATCATTTTTAAAACAGATGAAAATTTACTGTAAAATAGATGTTAAACCTAGTTATTTACAAGCTGTATAATATGCTTTTGAAAATCTGTCCATTTTGTTGATTTAGTACAAAGCCAATTTTAAATTAGTGTTTCAGACCAAATTCAAGCCAGGTATATACTTATATATGTATATATACATAATGTTTTCATATATCAATAATGCTCTTTAATTTCTTTAATTAACAGTTATTAGAAGTTCTCACATAAGCCAAGCTTAGCTTTCATATAAGGATGCCAAATGTGTTTGATTCAGCTCCTGCTTTTCCAGACAAATATATGCATTTGATTAACACAATTATGTGAGATAATATAATTGGCTTATCTTTTAACATGTTTATCTATTTATATTGCTTTCATATGTGTTAAAATGTATTGGAGTGGGTGCTAGAAAGTGTGGGATTCTGGAGAAGGAGTTGCCTCTCTTTTTTTACAAGCATTTCAAGTTGGTTGTGAGACATGGTGCATCATGATTAAAAAAGAAAATCTTGAATAGACTGTTGGGTTGCTTAATATAAATATTTAATTTGATCCTTACAGGGGTTTTCAAAGTAGGACAACTCTGAACTGGTCAGAAAGGAATGGAAAGAAAGTAACAAGGAGACATTGGTAGAGTAGGAAAAAAAATCTTTTTTTGAAAGCACAGGAAAACTTTAACTAGCCTGCAAAAATACATGTTTTTTGTATGAAAAAAATAACAAAACAAACAAATGAAACAAGAAAGAACCTCAGGAATGTAGTGTTTACTCTCTGTAGTAAAGTTGAAGCTTAAAAATAAAAATGAAGTATACTCCAGAGAGAGTAATTTGCTCCTGAAACCAGTGAGCTTGATTATTTTTACCAACAAAGTAATTCAAGGCAGGCCTAGAATTTATTTTTGAAGTTACAACCAGCTGTTAAACTTGCTACTACATTAATGACTGCAGTTAGCCTGAAAGACATATTTCATCTTTTTATATCCAACTGGTTCTTTGCCAAATCGAATTCTCCCATGATAAAACAGGATGATGTAGTTTCCTGGATGGGTAACAATATTACTATACTCATTTAATAAGTGGATTTGAGGGAGAATGTGTTACTATGGAAAAAGTTGCCAAAGATACATAGGGAAATATATGGAATATAGACATAGTACTGGGGAGAATGGTACTAATTTTAGTGAGTTCAATAAATAACTTTATTTTAGAGATTATAGAAGGATTATAGATATTTTTCCATTCTTGCAAAGGCAGAGAACACAAAAAGCCAAGTGTCTTAGGGCTGCTTTGGCTTGTTAAGTAGTGGATGAATATCTTCATGAGTACTATGCAGTAGATCTTATTTCCAAAAAATGTATGCATAAGATGTTTATGTGTCTAAAGGACTGTCAAAGCATTTTCCTCACTTTACTCTCTTTTGCCATATCCTGCCCTCTTGGCCACACACACATACCTACAGCTGAATGTATGGTGTAAGCTTTCAACACGGCAGTAAGCTATAGGTTTTTATGGTATTCCACAGCTTCTAACTAGAAATACTTAAGCGGTGAACTGGAAAGCTATTAGCAGTATATACTAGTTGTTATAGCATTAGTACACATAATTCTGAACTATACTTGACTACAGAAAACCTACTAATGCCATACTAATCTTTGCGCTATGAGATGGGTTAGAGGAAGAGCAGCACTTTTAAAATAATGGTTCCATTATATATTATTTTCTCTTTAGATATTTTAATTGGTTTTCCTTCTGTTTCACTTTTTATTCTTTATCGGTCATACGTGGAGAATTTCTCCTTTATAGAGTTTTGATTTCTCGCTGAGAACTGATGAAAAACTCGCACACATTGAAAAAGAAGCCAGTGAGGGAGGTAACGTGGTACTCAGTTTTCTAAGTACTCTGTTCCTATTGTCTGATATGTTTATTTTGATCTCTAAGGGGCTGGGAGAGAGAGGGAGGAATTCTTACAACGTGTTTTGGACATTATCAATGGCTTAACCACGGGCAACTGGCAAGGCAGTCCCGAATTGTCACTACATGGATTTCAATGCGTAGATGTGAAGGGTAATAAACATTTGCAAGCTTGTAGCTGTTTATTTTGCCAGTTTTCAAAACTTGTGGCTCAAAGTTTAGAGAAAAGAATCACGGAAACAAACAGAATGTTGGGTTTTTTTCCTCTTGGGCCATGTGTATTCTTAGTTTGACGTCAAAAGGCTAGAAAAAGATTATAAAGGATGTTATAGGAACTTAGTACAATTTTACAGGATCAAATATTTTTATGGAGGAGAAACTTGAACCTAGAACTAGCACTCAAGTATCATGCAAAACTTCTGGGATTGATTTTATGCTTCCTCTTAATTCTTGAACTTTAAAGATGAGATGATCAAAACATGGTAAAGCAAACAAACCAATTGTCTTATGCAAAACACAGGTTTCATTATATGATAAACATGTACCTCAGGAAGTCTAAACAGACCCTAAGAATAAGTTGTTACTCACAGAAGCAGAACACAATTATACAGCAGATAAGGTGAATAATTAAGGAATGTATATTGCTTCTGAAGCTCTAAAAGATAAACGTGCTTGAGTCAGCTGCCTCTAATTTCAAGCGTTCCTTCACCATAGATGCAAAGTGCAACACAAAGTGACCAACATATTAGACCAGAGAAATTACTCATGCCATTTGCTCAGTGAGCAGTTTGTAAATGGCAGTTCCTTGTGTAACTTGATAATCTTGCACAGGCAGGAGTCTTTTGAGCTGTGAAGTAATTAAACATGTCATAATAGGCTTCATTCTTAAGTTTTGTGTTTTCCACTTTCCTAATTCAAAAAGTCCTGATGCAGACTGCTGTATTCCTCTGTTCTTGTTGGGTTTCGTACAGCTCTTACGGCTTTATTCTAAGACAAACATTTTTGCTCATATTTAAGAATACTTTTCTCTTCAAACTGCCAGATGATCATAACAGCAACTCTGAAATCAGTTCACATTCTCAATCAACTCAGCACTCGTTCATGCAGCTTCTGTGAAAGCTTAAATTACTTGCGTTCAGGCTGCCTTTTCCGAGTAATGAACAGCTGTCAAACCAGGCTTGGCAATCTTTAAAGGCACAAGGCTGTGTTCTGTTGGTGAAGACAGTTTTGACAGGGATTAGATGGATCTGCATAGGAGGTAAAATTTGGTATCACCTTCTTTCTCCATGTTTTCTCCTCTCTCAAAAGTATCACAAGCATTACTGCTCTGGATTGATACTAATAGAATAATCCAAACTATACAAAATAAGCATTTATAAAGATTTAATTTTATCCAGAGAGGCTTCCTGAAGCAGGCTGTGTATCAATCACCACAGGAGAGACAAGGCTGAATCACAGCACAACTTATCTATTATATAGAATGAGCATATACTTTCCCAGGCAAATATAGCAAGGTCACTTCAGCCTCCTGGGATCAATCCTTTCAGGGATTAGATGTTCAATATGCAAATTGAGACATTTGCATTTACAAAAAGTTCCAATTTCAAATGCAAACATGTTTGAAATAAGTTCTGAAGTTGATACACTGCAGCACTGACATGAGTTATCTGCTTGATTCTGTATCATTCAATCCTTACTCTGTTCCTTTCAAGATAAACTCCTACTGACTTCCATGGAAACTGTGATCATGATGTGCCCACAATGCACTAGCTTGCAGATCTACATACGCTATCTGGATCTCAGGTGATCAGGTGGGTGCCACTAGATCAGTACCTTGTGCCACCAAAGGCTTGGTGCAGTTTACCCCTACTTAGGAGAAAGGGAAGGAGAACAAATGCTGGTCAAGCCTCAAAAGTCAAGACTTCCTGTGAACACAAGGTGGAGCAATGATGTGGTGTCAGGAGGGAATGAAAAGTGAAGATACTGCACAAAGTGTATCGAGTGCAAGTTCTGAGAACTAAGTCATCCAACACACCATTGCAGAAATCTAGAAAGAAGCGTTTGTTTTAAAAATAAGTGACTAGAAAGAGGGTTTATTAGAATTCTGGGTGCTGATCCATATTTGTCACTGGTCTTCTGCAACTGTGTGAACTATCTAGCAGATGGATCAGGTGCTTCTAAGATTCAGCTGTCTCTTCTACTCAGACAGCATGAAGTAACCGCAACAAGACATCCTGAAGAATCAGATTATGCTGCTAGTGGCAATGAGCAGTGAGAAACACAGAAAGAACCGTGAATGGGCCAATGTTCAAGGTCCGTGAAGTGCACTCTTAGAAAGCAGCCAGATTACCAAATGAAACAGGGAACAACCATCACTCAAACCTTTTCAACAACTATTGATCAGACACTATCTAAGTAGGCTGGTGAGGAAATGCAAGGAAAACTTGAGTACTACTATTAGCAGCTGTCTATGAACTCCTCTGTGTGACTGTCCTGGTGGCTGTAGAAGACTGCTGCAGTTCTGCCTTTAGAAGAGTAGAATACTCTGAGTTCAAAATGTGACACATCACCATCTGACTCCCTCCATTCGTGGTACAAATGATTGGGAAAAGGTGACAAAGCAAAAGACAATTAAATAGTGACATCAACTCGTCGTTATTCAGGTGACTATGACACAAAAGGATTCTCTTCCCTTTACATTGGTTTCTGGTCTGACCTCCTCAGAAAGGCAAAGACATGAAAGTCTGTGTCACTTACTGTACTGAAACATTCCCTGTGAGGAAAGTATACCTGTAGGGGAAGAATAGCGGTGGCTTTAACTGTAAAACTAGGGCTCCTAGCAAGGTGGGCAACTCTCCTCAGTTTATTAGAAAATAGTTATTTCAGGTTCTAAAGAGAGTCTATGTTTAAAAGTGCTCTTGACCACTTTCCTAAAATAGCCAGTTCATTGTACAAACTACAAATGCACCATACATACATAATTTAATATCAGCCTATTTGTTTTGTGTGCCCTGGTCCAAAAATGTGAGGAGAAGATTTTCAGTTAGGTGTAGCTCCTTTACTTGTTCTACTTCACTGCGTATTTGCAATCACTTGGCAGAGGCAGTTTAATAAAAGGACCTGAATATCAAGTAGAAATGGCCACAAGATGCTCTTTGGTTTTTGATTATTATGAATTAATACTGCTAATGAGAATTTCAGATGTGCTAGAAAACAAAAAATGGCTCTGGTTATATTACAAATATTATAATAGTGGCATTAAAAATGCATCTGCATCAGGACTATTGATTCCTGTGGGAAAAGCAGAGCAATAGGTAACTTAGATGACATTTAGATCAAATTTTTGCAAAAGATTTCTTGGGTAAAAACCAGTTCTGGCCATGCTGTACCAAAACTGGTAGAGATTTTTGGGAGTGTGTGATCATTCCCACCCAGTCAGCTTTTTCTCTTTCCCCCTCAGGACACACTGATGAGTTAAAAATAATCTTTATACTCTTACTGTGTATTGCACTTACGTGTATATTACAACTTGCTTTTATGGGGTATTTTGGGGCATTACTCAAGGTCCTAAATAATACAGTATTATTTGCAATGTAAATAAGAATAAGATTGATAAATTTATCTGGCTCAATTAGTTACATTAAAATGAATTTAAATCCTAGAAGAGAAATTCAAAAGGTTTGACCTTGCCATGACAACTGCACATAAAACTCCTCAGAACTCAGCTGGAGAGTGAGTTACATGACCAGACCCATCTCATTTGTCTGGAGAAAAAGTAAAACCTGGAGAAAACAGGTCACATTAATATTAAGAAGTTCTACATTGTCCTATTGTACTGTTTTGCAATTCTGTACAAATAGCAATGTTGCGGTGGCACTTTTTCCTCAGGAATTATGCAGACTTACAATTGCACCTCACCACAGGTTGATTGCTAACAGTGAACTAGGGCACTGAATCAGCATCCAGCTCAGTTCTTTCGTTGTCAAGCAATTCAAGACAATTTGACTTTAAGTTGTGGTAAAAGATGTTAGAAATTCGGCTGAGATATATGCTATAGGTGGACTATTTTTCTCTAAATGTAATTATTAAAGTTTGACGTAAATTACTTCTGGACACTACTATTTTTTGTCCACGTGTGCTCATTCTCATTTGAGAGAAATCTCCAGAGAAGTCTGTTTCCAAATTGCTTGTTTTCCGGTGTTGTTCCAAAAACTATAATCTCTGTGACAAAGAATCCATATTCCCAAATACCATTTAACACCTGAGACAACTTTGGAAGTAAAAATTCAAGAAAGAAAAGAAAAAATCTTCCTAAACAGTCTTGAAAATTTATGTAAGAAAAAAATAATGGGGTATTCTTTCCACTTTAAGATGTTAGGAAATGCATCTGTTTACCAACAGAGATTTTTCTCCTTCTTGATTCTTGGGTCAGTTACGCCTCCCACAGTGCGTGAAGCAAGGATGGTTTTTTGAGAGGCAGTAGAAGAGCAAGATGATTCTTCACATGGTGAAATAATCTGTAAAGGCATTTAGAAGGGAACAGACAAACAACACCCAGCAGGCAAAATTCTTAAGGTGAAGAATCTGACAGCTATCAAAGCTGATGGTTATAAGACTTGCTTGATATGATGTGTGGTTCTACCCCACAAATTATTGCAGCAATTTGCTTCAGTTGTATCTTTCCTATCAATTGACTAAAACTTTGACGAATGTGTTCCTTGAGAAGATATAGATGGAGAAACATCATAACTGGTTGATACCTTCAGCCTATATTTTTGTATAACATAATTAGCTTTTGCAAATTGTAACAGCGTTCTCTACAGTTCTCTTCAGCTGTAGGCAGGTGGCAGAATGGCCCCAGGAAAGGTGTTGAAATCAAGCCAAAAGAAAAAAAAATGCTGTTTTCATCACCACTAGAATGACTTGCTTTTCTTGATGCAGCAATGTGTAGTTTTGAATGGACAATAAACAACACTCACTTTCTGCAACTTCTGAGAATACACTAAAAATATACAGGTGTTTACTGAAGGAGAGAGCACAGCCATACAGATTTTATAGCCGCTTCTCTGGTGGTTGCAGTAGTTTGAAAATAAGCAACGATAACAAACAAATCCATTATCTGCAAGGTACACCATAAATGATCAAATATCAAAAGAAATAAATCCTGCTTTTATTCCATTATTGTAACATCAGCACACTTAACTCTGTGAAATGGGATCTTTTGGGCTGTTAATCTTCTCCAGAATCCTCTTTGTTGATGCCTCTTTGCTTGTTCTTCTGACTTCTCATTACAAGGGCTGTCACAAGGATTGTTCTGAATATTAATCACTACTTGGGACAAAAATGGAAGACAAAGAAAACTACAGATTTTTGGTACTGAGGAAACTTCATCTCTTCAGCAAAGCAGTCTGAAATCTTTGGTTTAAAAGAAATACTTTTGTCTCCAATTTGTTTAATATTAGGAAATCAGCCATCGCCACTCCTGTATTTTAATTCACAGTTTTCTCATGAAGAGGTGTCAGATATTTAAACACTACTGGCATTTTATAGGGTAATAACCGAAGGAAAAATCATTCCAAAATATGATGTTGCCTAGAATTAACGTAATAGTGGAATTGCTAAACTGCTGGTCCCAGGAGGTCATATTTGGCCCTGCCATCTTTTCCAAGTAGTCGTTCCAAAAATTAGATGTTGTAACAAGTCAGAGGACAACATTTCAACAGAGATTTGCCATGGGCAACCAATCTGCAGAGCCTGAGAAGAGGTACCCATCTAGGGAGCCAAGAGGAAGGATGTGGTCTGTGGTGGCTGCAGAAGCTAGTCCTGGTGCTCCTGTTCAGCCCTGCACACAAAGTCATGGAGATCCGCCTTGTGCCACTAATTTAAATCCAGAAGAAGATGTGCCCAAGTTTGCCCATTTGGGAAAATACAGGGTGGTGCTGGCCCTGCACAACAGGCATAAGTAAGACCCGACTAAGAGAATGGTCCAGAAGGCAGAATGACAAAGATATCTGTCAGGACAAAGTTTATAGGTAGAGATAATATTTCAAATTAATTCAACTGAAAAAAAAAAACAAACAAAAAAAACAGAAAAAGGCAATTAGCTTTAGACATGTTTGTATACAATCACTTGCATGTCTGGAAACTTATCTGATTTTTCCGGCTACCAATAAATATTGCCAATATACTCAAACCCTGTCTACAGCAAAATACTGCTAAAAATATCTTGTACTTGCTCAGAAATGTTTACGTATTTCTCTCCAAAGAAGGGTTTAAGTGCCAGAGAATACAATTTATTCATTTATAAGCAATCATCACCTTAGACCCCTCAGTTAGGCAACACTGTGTGAGTTCAGCCAGATACATGCAGATCATTTCTTGTGTCGATAAAATATCCTTTAGTCAAAATTATCCCCAAATACTTCCCAAGTTATGTTAAATATATAGTTATTATGCAATGAATATATTAGACTGAAAACTAAGGGAGTGAAATGCAAGTTGTTTTAAGAATTGATGTAGCAAGCAAAGAAGTAATAGAAGACATGATAGGGTCTTGGTAGTGTTGCACCAAATGTAGTTCATGTTTAAAATGAGATCTTTTTTTTCCCATACTGGCTAGTAAGTAACTTCTATGAAGAGCTTGATGAGATGCAAATAGTTGCACATAGCATGGAAAGTAGCGCAACATAACAAATAATTGTGGTTTACTCAGGAATAGCAACTTTTGGTTAAAGGATTTGCTAGCGCTTAATGCCTGAATGCTTTAAGGGTATTTGGCTCGCTTACAGCTTTTTATCTTATTAGTTCTTGATGGCCAAGAAACTCCTTTTCATATTCATTTATTTGCTCTAAATCATACCCATCTATAACCTGAACTCCAGGATTGCTTTCCTTAGTATCTCTCTGACAAAAGCAGTTTGCAAGTTATGGTCCTATCAGGCCTGTTACCGTTGTTCAAATCATGTGGAAGACCTATAATGAAATGCTAAGTAAGCCACCCACCAGCTATATCTTTCAGTGAAACAGTAGCCCAGGCTTATCTCAGCTTTTAAATAAATTACAGAAGATGGGTCACCTGTCATGGCAGTAAAGAGTTTTACCTAATGTCAAAGCAAATTACTCTCTTAGAATGGAAGATATTTGAGTGCCTTGAAAAGTTAGCTGAGACGATGCTGAAACCAAGAATTCATATGCTTCCTGTTCTACCAAGCTGACTAGCATGATTTATATAGGCCACTGAATACACTTCTTAAAAATCTATATTGCATCCAAACAGTTTTTGTGTTAGGGCTTCTTAGATCATAGATTATGATAAGACACTTAGCTTCACTTAAAAATATGTGAATTCCTAGGAAGAATACCCAGGGCTGGGTGAAGATGTGAAGGTAGTTGTGGTGTTTAAATGTACCATTCTGCAAGCCTAAAACTGCACAGTTACGTGGCTGGAAGGACAGCAAAAGGCCCACAAAGTTTTCCTATGAGCACAGTGACAGATGCTCTTTTGCGATTTATAGCAGCATTTTACTGGTGAAAGCCAGTGGAGGCCACAACACTGCAAACCTCAGACAATGTGCAAACAGGTCTGGAAGCTTCCTTTCCTAATTAAGGAATATCTTGATCTACTGCTAAATACAGTGGCTGTTGTAGTAATCATAATCACATAAATGTGATCAAAATTTCCTTAGCCTGATGACTTGGTGGTTCCTACATACAGAGACAGCTGAAAAAAAAGATGTGTTTTGACACTGCAAGATCTTTTTTTTGAAATTTCAGTGTACTTGAGATTTTGAATATAAAATATGGTCAGATTTTTAAGATAAACAAAATGCCTACTCACTTTTTGGTTTTATTTGTTTTTGCTTGGAAGAAATGTGTACTTGCATTGAGAAACATATTTCACCATGGTCAAATAATTTCCTAATTTTCTCTTAAAGAATATTTACATAAAGAAGTACCCGAAACCAGTTACTTCTCTAAACAGATGTTCCAAGTCTAAATTACTGTGTGACAAATCTTCATAGCAGATGGCTGCTTTACGGTGTTGCAATGCTGCATGAAATTGTTCAAAACCATCAAGTTTCAGAATGCAGAATTCATCTGCTTTTATGCTAAATATTTTACAAATGTCAGTCAAACTTATTTCAATTCAACAGTATCTTATTTACATTTACACACTGTCTGAGCAGCTCTAAAAAGTTAATTTGAAATAGAGGATTCTGATCGGGTGTAATCAGTGTAAGATTTCTATCCTTATCATTAATGTGGACGCATGCATGTCTGAATAAATCATTATAACCTGGATATAACTAAGGGGAACTGAGTGGGAAGAGAAACCAACAAAGAAGGGCAAAAATTAATAACTAGCAAGTATATTTAATGAATTAAATATTATTCACCACAAAAAATCGTGAGAATATCCTAAAGGTCCAACAGTCTCTTCATTGTATTTTGAGGCAGTGCTGCTACAAGCTGTAGTTTAGATCTTAACGCTGTTTTTTATAATGAAAGAGAGAAGCATTACCTTGGGGGGAAATGTAAATAAAACTATCAATTTGTATGGTAATTGTATGAGTTTATTATTGCACATTAAAAAATGAGTCTGCTGTCTAGTGTCTCAAGATAAAATCTAACAAAGACATATTATGTCTTTTAAAATAGGAATATTTTTTGTGTTCATGATGTAGAATACACTTATGCAGGCAGAGGTAGTTTCTTGGTCCTTACTGGTTGTTTTTTTTCCAGCCAGAATACTTAATATGCAGAGCATGCTGTAAAGTGCGTAGTTCAGTTTCAGTAATGGATGAAGCTTGGATGCTTTCCAGCTTAGAAAATTTGTCATACGTAGTTGATACCCATTAATCACTACTGGTCAGAAGTTCATCCTCTAAATACTAACCTTAAAAAACAAAAAGACTGGGGAGGGGGGGAGCTGTGGAAAGGAAAGTTATTGGTATGCTCCCTGAAAGCTACATGAGATGTTAGGCTGTGAAGAAGAAATGGTCATAATGTGTAGGTCCAAAGGGGAGACATAAGTATCACTATGATTTCAAGCAGAACCTGAAACAACTTCAGATGTGAGACAGGAAACAAATCAAACCTTTCTCACCAGGGAGAAGGGAAGGCAGGCAGGGGTGAGGAAGAAGTAAAATGTTTAAAAGTGAGACAATAAATGTCAGTTTCCCCAAGGCATCAAGTGACCAGGTAAACAGTAAGAGACAAGCAGGGAATAACTTCAGATCTTCACCTACCCTTTTGCAATAGCAATTCAGGTAAACCTGAGTGAGAACCAGATGCCAAATAAATAAATTCCATGAGATTATGTTCACTTGCAATAACTCACAAGAAACTATAAATCTGCCCTCAGGAAATTACATTTATGGGAGTGTGATCTTTAGTTTAAGACTCTTGAAGGGTGAGGGAGAATACAGAAAACAAAGAAAAACAGAACACCTTAAAATGCAAGTATTTTGAATTGTCTAGTGCAACTGATAAACTGACTGAGGAACAGGGGAGTCTCATCAGTTAGTTGCAAGGCAGTCAAATTTCTGTTTTGCAAAACATTCTATTGTTTTTCATTTCACAAGTAATAACCATAAGGATTTGAATTTAGTTTTATCCAAGTCATCAAAAAAAAAAAATCTTATTTCCTTTCTGGTTTTCATGTTTGGATTTTTCAAACACAACGCTGAAGCATCCAATGTCTTGTTGCCACTTCAGCAGATGGGATGTTTAGGGGAACTATTTCATAGTATAAGAGCTGCCTTTATAACAGCTGAAGAGCTATTGCCCTACTCACAGCTATTTTTATCTGTGAAGTAAATTACTACTGTGGGAGGACCACAACTAACTCTGAGGACTAGGAAGATGAATACACAAATATCTGAGTTGGTAAGATTAATAAGATGTAATATAAAATGCAATTTTTCTCTACTGTTCCAAAATTGTTCCTCATCTTTTCTCCCATTTTCTTCCATTTGCACTGTTGCAAAGGATTGCACATTTAAAAGAGAAGGAAGGGAAAAGAGAAGAGAAAGACTTTCCAGGCCTGGGGGCTGTTACCAGATAACCTGCGTGTTGTGGGTGATAACTGTTTAATTATTTAATGAAAACATTGTGCACTGCTATGTAACGCAGTCAGTAAGAAATCTTCTGAGTGAAATCTAGTTCTGACAGACTACAGTACAGGTTTAAAATATCATTTGCAAATTGTCTCCCAGACAAATCAGATTTGCTGAGGTTCAGCCTAAAATTACTATTGGTCAACTATATAAAATAATGAAAATTACTTTCTATATAAATATTCTTAATTGTGTTTTACTACATTTACCACAGATGAGTGTCCCATCACGCTGGGGTTACCATTTGCAGGGGGAGGAATGGACTTCAATCACTTAATATGAGTTATAAGCAGAAGCCACTGTATTTATTACAGCCCAAGCTTTTATACCCTCGTTATCAGTTCATGCGCCGCAGTGGAAGCAGTTCTTTCTCACTTGCACTGCGTCTGCGAAGGTCTTTGCCAGGGATTCCATTTAAAAATATGGTTCGCAAAACAGACTGAGAATACGGCGAGCCGAATCCATATTGAATNTCCCAGTGCCCTCCCAGGTATCTGGTCGAAAAGCTGTGGCTGCATCGGGGGGATACCCCTGGTTCCGGCACCGTCGTAGAAGTCGCCGGACCACAGTCTCATCATATTTAATCCCTCTCTTAGAGCGGATATGCAGCAGGAGTCTGTCTATCGCTCCTTCTTCTGAGGAGGTGTTCTGCCCCATGCTGTCCCGGTTTGCTCACCTCGCTGGGTGACTTCCCGTTGCAACGTACGTTTTGAACTGAACTCGCCTGCTCCAGACCTGCTGTTAGCAGAATCTCCAAACCGGGCTCTCCTACCGTGGCATCTCTCTGCGCTCTCTCTGGTGATCACGTCAGGCTCACCATTTGCCGGAGGAGGAATGGACTCCAGTCACTCAATATGAGTTATAAGCAGAAACCACTTTAATTATTACAGCCCAAGCTTTTATACCCTCGTTATCAGTTCACGTGCCGCTTCCTCTCCTGCTATTAGCCCAGCTCCTCTGTCCACGCGCTCTTTTCTCTGTTCTCATAGGCAGTAGTTATCTTGCAAACCATTCTTGTCTCAGCCGGCGAATTCCTCAAACTTGTTTTCTTCCATCGCTTCAAGGACAGAGTTTTCACATGCCGAGGCTGGGCCTGGCTGTGGCCCAGCGACCTGCAACAGATGAGTCTTAGTGTGCATTTTTTATGAAAAACCTCACCAAGGCGTAAAATAAGTTTGGAATAATAAAAAGTATTTGTAAACTTTAATGATCGTTGAAAGCTTTATGAAATAATTTTACACTGGTATACTGGTCTGGAATTTTGCACCTGCAAAAACTTTTAAGTTTCACACCTGACTTTTGTTCTGTGTTGGTAAACCTGAATTTTGTTGTCTGGTTGTCATAATAATGTCCTCAAAGGTTCTGATTTAAGTGTTCTCAGTTGTCTCTGGATCCTGTTTCACTCTATGTCTTGTTTCCTGGATGATATCTGGCATGATTTGCATTTTTAATATTTCCTTGAGTAGAATACACAATTTTAAAGTGAATTGGTTCTCTCTCTTATCTTAAAAATAGTTAAAAGTCAGGCACCGGATACTATAGTATTTTGTATACTGAACAAAACACTTCATGCTTAATGAAGGAAGGACTTCAAGAGGTTCGTATCTGGCTACCTAATGAATATTCAGGAGAGTATTCAAAAATAATTTTAAAAAGAAATGTCAGCTGATTGTAGAGTACCAGAACTGTGTTTTTGCTCAGAAATAATAGTCTATTCACTGTGGCATTCTCTCATTCAGAGTGCTAAACTGCTGGAAAAATATATTCCCTCTTCATTCTCCAAGTAACGTTCATATTTGACTGTAGAACTCTATCTGGCAACACTGGTACAAAACTTTGGCTGGTTGTGTTTTCATCTCAACTATGTTATCACATCTCACATGTACTTTCAGTTTGAAAGAATTAGCACTTCTTAAAACTATTTTAACTAAAGCACCAAAGCTCCATCTGAAATGAACATAATCTTCAATGAAATCCAGGCTTTGGCAGTCCAAACTCGAGCATCTTTACAAAATTGTGTCGTCCGACAGTGTTGCTAACACCTTCCTATGATCATTGCCAGTATGGATCCAGACTTCCCAAATACTTCTTCCCAAGTTCTCTGCAATTATCAAAGCTACCCTCAGGGCAAGAGACCCAAAAGCAGACAGCGAGCTTTTTTTTCCCTCACAGCTTTCTGCTCAACAGCTGCCTTTTTTCTTTCCAGTGCTGCAGTTGGTGGAGTTGCAGTGTGGCATAAAAGTGAGAGGTGTCCTCAGCAGCAGCAAAATCTAAACTTGTATGTGTTAGTATAAACTTCCTTGTCCATGGGGCTTAATTTTAATCCTTTCTTCTATGTGAGTGTTTCCTAGGCCACAGCGTTCACATGTGCTGTTCTCATTTGGAGTCCTTCTTAGAGCCTGCCAACTGTAAAGTACCAACACAGCCTGGATTGTTTAATCCAAACTCCAGCTGAAGATTATTCTAACTCTTGATGTTTCTGGATTGGTGGGCAGGAATTTACAAAAAAACATTTATTTCATCTATTTTCTGTGGGTTTTTTTTTTCATTATTTTATTCTATTAGTCATGGCAGATTATTACATTGGGAAAGCTCCAGGGAAGGTTATCTGAGACAGCACTGAAATCTCAAAGGCCTTTATGGTTTCTTGGGCATGTGAGAGAAGAAGATCAGTGTAGCAGTAGCACATTGATTTCTTCCTCAGTCTCTCAGACTTTCTCAGTCAAACTAACATACACTTACACTGACCCCTGGGTCACCAAGTTCTCTTTTCATGTTTTCTTTTAAAGCTCCTGAAACAAGAGGCAGGTCTTGCAGTACACTGGTAGGGGTTTATCTCGTTGCAAATCACCATAACTGAGAGAATGTGTATACATTAATTTCTTCCTTTTGAGTACCGTTAGGACTGTACTCATATGTTATGCTCTGTTGAAATAGAAGGGCTGCCTGTCAACACCTTTCTCATTAAATCCTTGCCTGGGTTATTGTTTTTCTGCACCAGCACTTCCATTTGCTCACTGCAAGAATTCATACTTGTGTCTGTTGGCCGAGGAGACCCTGCAAGCTGCTCATGGCCCAAAACAAGTGAAAAAACCCATGTGTGTCTGTGCACGTGCACACGTGTCTATTTGCACTCTGGAAAGCAGGCAGGGGAAAGAGAAGTTTGTTTTGGCATGGATTTGGACTTGGCAGATAAGCTGATATATGCATCTTACTGCTTTTGTATACTACTTTTAAAGACTTATTGTCTGATCCTGAATATTACAGTAGCACAATTTCACAAAGCAGACAGCTCTGTTTGGGTCGACCAGCTCTCAGAGAGGAAGAAGCTGTGAGGTGTGTGTTGGCGATGAGAATTTTGGCCTGACTTCTCGAAGGGACTGGATTACTTTGGTCCTACACTCACTTGTTTTTTTTCTTGCTCTAACTGAAATTGGGTTTGAGTCTTATTTATTAATATATTTCTTCCTCTTCTTTAAAAACTAGAAATTAGGAGCCTGAATACCCTTGGAAATATGAGAACCAAGAGCTAAAATGAGCCGTTGTACTAGTGCACGTGGAGAACAACAGAAGGCTGAGAAAAGCAGTGTTTGTTTCCTCCTTTCCAGTTTTGTTTTTATTTTCTGTTCACAAATACTGTAGTGCAGCATCTTAATGAAAGTGCAGTGAGACTTCTGTCTCTTTCCTCCCTTGTACCGCCACTACAAAACAAGTCAGTATGACACGCGGGGGCAGAGCGCGAGTCCAGTCCAGCCCAGCCGGCAAGAAGAGACAGCTACAAGCCAGGCTCCCACTGCTGCCATGGGCTCCCTGCCGGCAGCTCCAGCTGGGATAAAATTTCCAGTACCTTCCCTGAACAAAAAGAGGAAACACAGCCTGAGAAGTAGGCCTAATCCGTGGGCAGCTTGCTATCCCTGTCTGTCTCTATAGTGTGGGAGATGAGAAAGGTGGTGAGGTTTTGGGAGGATTGTTGTGTTTTAATTTTAAGTGCATGTGTGAGTGCTTTGAATCTCATGGTACATCTATAGCAGAAAATTAAGTTTGGCATTTTTGTGAAAATTGTTTGGTTTTGATTTTGAACATTTCCACTATTTTTTTCTTGTGGATATATAATAAATAAAGGGCTATCTGAAGGACCCTTGTTTTGTGAATGAAATCCTGCTGTGAATCTCATTAAAGGAGTTCACCTTTCATTTAAATGGATGATCAATATGTTAAAGAAGTGCTGTTGGACCATCTGGTTGCCTAGAATATGGGGAGATCTATCCCTGGTAATCTCATCAGTGAGCTGGAGTAGAACCTTCCATCCATTTTCAACACAATTTCTTTCTTCTGTGTACCTTGTTTCAATTTTATTGCTGCAAATGACTATGAGAAAAAAACAGGTTTAGAAGTCTGTCATAAATTGTAAAAAAAAAAAACTATGAGATTAGGATTAAGACTGAAAACTCATCCTTAGTTTATTTCATCATACCTCTATATTGCAGGTGTATGTCTGCACTTGAATGTGCCATCGTGCTTAGGCACAGACAGGAGGAGGAAATTTAGGATGGCTTCTTCAGCCTTCACTCTCAGTCTCTTGGCTTTTGTGTATTTTGAAAACAGACCTCATACTTTATTTTAAAGATCTGTAAGCATTTTATGAACCACCTTTGAATAATATTCTATCTGAAGTGCCCCAGACAGTGGACTTTGGAGAGCTTTCCTGCAAGTGACTTTAAATATAAGGAAGCCACGTAGTGATTTTGCAAGAATTTGTACATAGTAGGACTTAGAGCTGACATCCCATCTTCATGCGGTTTTTTATTTTATAGGCACAAGACTAACCCACAGGATTCAGGAATGCGCTTCACTGGGATGTATTCAAGCAAAAAAAGATATCGATAATTAAAATTAGCATAAACAAAATGCTAAGAAATTCATCTTATCTTTGGAGGAGCAGGCTGAAATTTCCAATTTAGTCTTCACTACCCACAACAACCCCATGTTGTAACTGGCCCCCAAACTGCAAGGGTTAAAACCATGAACACCTCTTTCAGCAGGATCCTGTCCCTCCTGCCCTGTGTCTGGCGGCGACAGAACTCTGACCAGTTTGTTCCCTAAATTTCTTGAATTTGTTTGAGAAGCAGGCAAAATCTTTCTTTCAGTTTCAGACAGAAGTTCACTCCAAGCAGGCTTTGCCTGTTCTCTTTTGTACAAACAATTCCTCGTGCCTTCAACTCCTCAGAGGAAAATTTTGGGAGTGTGGGTAAGTAGAGCTGAGTCAGTCAGGTGGCACTGGGAGAAAGAAGTCTTACCTGGACAGTGGGGAAGGCTGATCCATCTGGGATGTCGTACTGTACTGGGAATGGAATGAGACTTTCTCCCCATGCAGCCAGTGCTGTTTATCTCCATTTTCAGAGAATATGGGAACAGGCCTGCCCTGCTGTCCCTGCCCTAGTGGTACATCTACTCTGGCTCTATTTCTCTGTCCTTATACCTGTCCATTAGCTGGATGCAGGAGAAGTGCCTGTGAGCTATTCTGCTAAATTCCAGAGTTTCACTGAATTGCTTGGGCTTTGCTTTACCTGTCTGTTTCAATAGCTGTGAAGACAAGTTTTCAAGGCAACGAAATTATGCTTCATATTGAATTTTCATTTAAGTATGACGTAACTTGATATTTGTGCTTTTGTTGTAACTGATCACTCCATTTTATTCTTTTTTTTTTGCTGAGTGCTATGACCATGGATTACAGTTATATATTAAGCCAGGAGAGAGATGAATGGCAGGACTTCAGATAGGAGGAAAGGAGTTTAGAGTTTTACCTCTTTTGCAGAAATTTTCAAGTTATGTGATTGGACCCACTGGCTGTCTGAGAAGAAGAGGTTAGACACAAGTAGGATTTGTTAAAACCGTGTGTTAAAGATATAAGAAAGTCAGTCAATTGTGATGGTAAAATAGCCAGACATCCAGGAAGTCTCTGAAAACAGGGGATCATGTATTGTTCCCATGACGAGAGTATGCCAAGGAGAACAAGATTAATCAAATGCTTTTGGGTATCATCGCCAATAGAGTGTTGTTGTTACCTGAATCTGTCTGCTGGTTCTCCCTACCTGTGTAAATCACTCTGAGCCTTCTAAATGAGGCTGATTTAAAGCAAAGTATTGCTGTTGCCCACATGTAGGAGATTACAGAGCAGACAGAAGGATCAATACATGTCTCGGGTTTTTGAGTGTTTTCTGTGAGAAAATGGAAAAGGAGGGAGAGGGCGGGTGGGTGAAAAAGGGAGAGTGTCTTCACTTCTGTAAGCAGGCACACACCGTACATAGATCCCTACAAATGTTTTCTCTTGCTTTGAAATTATGGTGTTAACTAACAACACTGGATTATCATTTATGAATACTGAAAATTGATGAAAAAATTAGTTCACTTCAAAGATGATAAACAGCCATTCTTTGAGGATAAGAAAAGGAAAACATTTCATTTTAAACAATATTGTCCTTGCAGCAGAATACTCTATATCACATTATCATAGCTCCAAACTTGCAGGTTACCTTGATCACATCTAATCTGTAAGGCAAATTCTATACCTTCTTTTTTGACTTGCCAGTTTATTTTTGCTGTTGATAGTTTTAATTCATAGAGAAACACTATTGAATTGTATTATTGTTATATGTTGGCATCAATTTCCCTTCAAAGACCAACTTTATTTTCAAATGATGCACAGTATACTGGAACTGGATCTAACTTCAACACATTTTTCATATAGGTAAAGACAATTAAAATCCCCTAAGATATTTTCAGAAAAAAAAAAAATTATTAATAAGCAATTACAGATTTTTCTTTTCTAGGGTAATTTTGATGGCCTTTTTTGCCTTAGAACTAATTTCAAGGTTCACGGGAGCTGTTGGTAGTATCACAGGGTGGATTAGCAGCCCTGGAAGGGCACCAGAGCTGAGTTGCACCTCCATGTACTTTGGTTCACCTTCCCTTGTTCAGGAATTGAGTGATATCGCTGGCTTTGAATGGGTGAGAGCAGGTCAGTCAATAAGGTCCTGTAAAAGGCAAACAAGCTGGCCAGCTATGAGGAGATTTGGGATAGGAATGTAGCAAGAATGCACGTTAGTGGTGAGGAAAAGTCGAACTATTCAGGCCTCCCTGAACCCCATAGCTCCTCCTCTGTAAGTGTGGATGCGGAGGGGCTTAGAGGAGGTTTGCAAGTGACCTGTGTAGCCCTGAGGTATGCCACAGAAACAACTTGAGAGGACTTTGAGAGCAGATCTGGGAAAAGTGACAGCAGAACATGGAGATGAGTGTGATCATTAGGGGATCTATGGGTGTGTGATAATCACCGTAAAGATGCACGGATCTAGTCTGAGGCGTATGAGAGCTACAGTTTCTAATCTTAATGGGTGAAAAAAGTATCACAAAACATGGATTTAAGCTCAAGCAATTCAGGCCCATATCCTGGAAGGCAGGCAGACCCAGAGCACAACTCAGTGTGAGTTTTCAAGTGTGGCTAAGAAGGTTCATGTAAATGTTGGATGCATACAAAGACAGTAACAGAAATAGGAAGATGATCCTACCCTTTTGTATCTTTGGTACTGGCAAGCACAGACACTGTCAGAACAGATTTCTGGTATCTATGATAATAAGGCACAAAATTTAGGGAGAGTTTAGAAAGCAGGGAATGTAAAGGCTTTGAGAAAATGCTACGTTGTGGCATACTTTTGTTTATAATAAACTTGATTGTGCTCTTAAGGTTAACTAAGTAGTTATAATTAGAAATATTATGCATCTATAGTACAGTAGCAGTAGTCTTCAGATGAGAACTTTTGGCTACATAACCTCTGAGTGGTTGTTCAAATCAAAGATCTAAATAATTTCTAGAGGAACAAAGTCAAACTAGCTTGCATCTTGGCTTATTGAAGCACATAACTTAATAAACTCATCTACCTGTTGTGAAACTCAGTACTGTAAATGGAGAATAACCAATAGCTTGCAAATATAAGCTATGATGAGGGCTTGTACACACACTGCTGCCTGAAATGAATTGCTCTCCTCGTTTGGTGTTTCCAAACACACTATTAGGGTAGGGAAAAGAAGCAGTTTTGATGAGAAAGTTACTTTAGAGTGTTTGAGAGGATTGTGGGTTTTTTTAAATAAAGAACTTCAATGTTTCTAATGGGAGGCCTAGAATAGTCTCTTTGTGAAGGGCTCTTTTTGATAATATGATTATTCTGTGATCTAAAACCTCCCTTTCTGCCTTCAAAGCAGCTGCAAATCATAGAAGGTAATGCTGTAAAGCCTCTTCCTCTAAAAAGCTATGAGCTTAAAAAAACCCTCAAAACTAAACAACAAAGAAATTACATCGCTTAGATCCAAAGCCTGTTTCTTGTCTTATTTAGCCTCTGGTCTTACAAATTCAGAGCAATGGGGCAGTTTCATGTATGCAATGACTCCATTGATCTCAGCTGCTGGGAAGGTGGGAGTGTGGCAATCTGGGCGGCACCTTCCCCAGGTGTAAATGAAAGCTGATGCAAATCTGAGGGACACCTGCTCCCAACACCTGACAGGAGAATGAGGCCTTAAAGCAGCAGTTTGCAGAGGTTATCCTTTTAGTAGACAAATCTAGCTTTGGAGTACATAAGTTTTAATAAAGACAACTGGCAAAGCTGTGAAAATGAGTGTCTGCCACCAGCTGTAGAGGTAGGCATTTCTAGGGATTTGAATAATTTTAGTGAGTTTTCTCCTAGTTGATTTGTTTGGGGGTTTTTTGATTTCTAAACTTGGGAAGGTTTGTTGTACTGATAACTCAAGTAAGTATCTTTTAACTTAGTCTTTAAAATTTTGTTCCTTGCTTAGCTTCTGTTTCATATTACAAATAGGTTTAGTTTGTTTTCCGACTAGGGGTGTGTGTTTTATTTTTAACCTGTATGACTAGCCAAAATGTTTGTAACTCTACTGAGAAATACTAGGAGGCACAGATGAGGTAATGCTGTTTTAGCAAGGGACAGAATAAGAGAAAAAGCTCAGTAGCATTCCATTTCTTAGGAGATTGTTTTTCTGATATACAAGCCAAGTTTGTTTTAGCTAGAGCTCCTAACATGGGGCACTTATGCTCCTTGCTAAAACCTGCCATGATAACGGCACAATGCAGAGCATTGTTTTTAGTAGGTACTACAAACCAGCAACTTTCCAGTTGCTGAACCCTTAGAGGATGCCATGAGAGGTCTGATTTCTGGTCTTGGGACAAGCTCACTGCTTCTCAGGAACAGTTAGGGTTGTGTGGTTTGGGGATGGAGAGTAACAGTCTCCTGTGTTGGTACCACTGAGGTTCCTTATGTGCCCAAGGGCATTCAGCACAAGCAGTTGAATCTAAAATGCCATGTGATGTTCAAACTTGTTTTAAGCTTGTGCAGCCATATTTTGACTCTATATGACCAGATAAATGAGTATAGCTGTTATCTCTTACTGATTAAGTTATTATCAGTGTTAGGGCAGTATTTGTGTTTTGTAGTCATAGTAAGTGCATATAGTGCTTTTTAAACAAAAACTACAATTATATCTGACTTTAAAAATAAAGTTTTAAAACATCAGCTTAAAGACTAGAGCTGTAAATAAAAACAATACTTTTTTTTTTCAGACTTTGTTTTTGTGTGAGTGGGGAAATTGCTTCTGATTGTCCATAGTTGACTGTAGATTATACAAATAAATACTAGCTGCTTGTGTCTGAGTGCCTGAGGTGGGGGTGAGGCTTCCTAAAGGAGTGAAGTAGTGGGACATGTTCTAAGTTGGCTGTAACTTTATTTACAAATCAGTGTAGTGATAGTACTTTATATTTCCTGAGAGTCTCTTTCCAATTTGTGTTAACCTTGCTCGTGTATCAGATGCCTTGTGCTTGCTGCTGTACCTGCGCTCAGCCAGTTCTGCTCGAGCCCCTGACTGCTCACATGTGTTTAAACTGCCTGTGAGCCCCTGGGGTGTGTTGTGACCTTCTAAGTTGCCGTCAAGTATGGTCCATAAACTTATTGTCCTTATCCAAAGAAGTGGTACTTTTCTAGTATTTCATAGTTTGAGTTGAACAGAGTTATAACTTTACACTTGTCTGATAAGGTATACAAAAATCCGGAGGTACTTCTGAGCAGGGGTCTTGGAAGAGAGCATGACTTGTTACAGGAGGCTCAAACATCTGATTAATGTCTTACTTTATTACTGACTGTAGTTAATATATGTATATTGACTACTGTACAAAGTCAGTGCTTTGTGAATATAGTACTAGAGAGATGGGTTGATAGATCTGTTGCCTTAACTGGAGGCTTAACGTTTTGCTTTCCATACATAGTTGGGGATGATGGGAGAAGAATTCTGATAGTTTTGTGCATAGTGCCTTATACGTAATGTTTTCATCAGTGTGCAGTGGTGCCTCATCTAAGTGAAACTGCCTTTTAAGGTTTCTTGCTTCAATGGGAGAGCTCTTTCTGTCTCTCTTATTACCTCTTTTCTAGCCTTGTATTTGTTTAATCTTAGCGTGAACAGTCTTCCTTTTCACAAAGTTGCCCACCCTTTACTTACTTGGTGCCAGTTCTTGTTAATAGAAGAATGATTGTATAAAATAAGTCAGATGTACTCATTAAAAGGCAAAGATGGCTGTCTTCTTGGGGAGGCAGGGTGGAAAATCAAACAAAACGAGCAGCATCTTTGTAGTGATGTTTGCAACATCTGTACTCTGCCTTGGAATGTGCAACAGGTAATTTGGGTGCACAAATATCCTGCTGTGGATGTTCAGGTATGTGGGGTTTTTGTAGATTTTATAGGTTCACACTTCTGAAAGACTTAAGTCAGAAACAATTTTCTCAAAGTTGGGGCATGGAAAAAGTGAATTTTTCAAGTCTTGCTGTTTCTCTACAGCAATGTGGTGACCAGAGTAGGCAAGAAACTACATGTTGATATGTCAGAAGGGGAAAAGCCTTAGTAAAATGTGTTATGCTGTGTTAAGGGTAATCTGAGATTCTCCAAAGGGGTGGATTCACCTGACCTAGTCTAGCCTAGGTATCAGTTTGGGCTGTAGGAGACCCATGTTCAAGCGCTCACTTTGCCTTTTGTCTCAGGCTGCCTGGGTATCGTGTGCCACAGGTTTTCTTTTTGACATCATCCTCCCATGTAGCTGTGCTGCCTGGAACCCAGGCTTGAACCTGTCTCCCAAGTCCTGCCTGGAATCTGCTGGTTCCAGAAGCTTAATGAATGTTCTCTGCATCATAGACACCTGCTTCATACCACTGAAGATGTCCATGTTGAAAAGTTGTGGGTTTTTTTGTCCAGTTAGTTCTTTCCCTTGGAAGAGAACCTTTTTGTCAAAAAAAAAAAAAAAAGGCAAGAAAGCAAAACCTCCGCGTGAACCTTGGTCTACTTTTACTTACTCGACACAAAAAACCCGAAAAGTGTTTTTGTTGTATTCATTCTCCTCCCCTCGGGGATGTTTTGAGTAGCTTAGTAATATTGTAAGCACCTATATTCAGTTCTATACATTTGAATAACTTTCTTATTTGGCATAAAATGAAACAATGTAGTAAGAAGCAGACTAATTCTGGAATGTTGTAAAGGTTACATATGGGTGAGGGTATTTTGTTGTGGTGAAAAGGGGGATTATTTTTCAAATAGCATCAACAGCAGAGTACTCTTTCTGCTTTACAGGGTAGCTAAACAAGTAAGAACTATTTCTCACTTCACAGAATAGGAATTTCAGAAAAGTACTGCTGTGATCTAACAATGCACTTTGTCTCTATTTTTTTTTTTTTGAGAAACATGAGGATTTTTGTCCCAAAGTCAGATATGGATCAGGTCCCCTGAATAGTGGGGTGTGCATGACTTCCTGGAGCAGAATGACATCACTAAAAGCCTACTAAATCCTCTTTATATTTAACATACAACAGTTAGAGTTTCAACTTAGATCCTCAGATCTCTGTGTCAGAGCAGCTGGTGTGCAGATAAGGTGGGTAGCATCTGATTTCATAGGTCCTAAGCAGACCTACCACTGCATCAATGTAGCAGCACATCACATGCCAAAAATTCCCAGTATGTATTTGAAGATAAACCTGTGTGGAAAAACTGACATAAATACAGGACAACTTCAAGTCTATTCCTAGTAGGATATTGAAATGTTTGGTTTGGTTTTAATTTTTGTAAGCTTCTTTCATGTTTCTTCATCAAAATAAGAACAATTTGAGTAATTGCTACAGGGATTGGGAATCTTCAGGGACAGATTCAGCTCAGATTCCTAAGTTTTGGTTACACTTAAAAGAATAATAGCACTGAAACAGTACAGAGTGAAAATGGTGGCTGGCTCATACAAATAAAACAAGGGCTTAACTTCAAGTTCCTAGGACTTCTGACTAATCCTACTGCTCTTCCTTTACGTTATCATCTTTTAATCCAACAATCATCAAATATTACCAAAAAATCATAACATTTTCTCCTTTAAAATATGAGAGGTGGCCAGTTCTTAGAGCCACTCAACTGCTTTTGGTTTTGTAAATAGAGGGGACAAGTCTCCACAGTGGCAGTAGCTTCTAACAATTTTGGGTGAGCAAGGACTTATTAAATTATACTCTGCTAAAGAACAGACCTAAAGAAAATGTTGCTGGTTTTTGTATTAGAATTGCTAGGTTGCAGATTTGATGAAAACAAAATCAACTCTTAAAATGGGTCATTTGATATGGAAGAACAAATATATGTAATCCAACCTGACTTAGAATGAATTAGGGCAAAGATATGAAAAACTATTTGGCATATCAAGCCATTTTCTTTTGCGTGAAATAGAATTTACAGCGACAAAATCTGGAAAGATGTGTCAATACCTTATACAAAAGAAGTTATATGATTTTTAAAAATCGCTTTATATCCATAATATTTAATGGATATAATCTATTGCTGTATTTCTGTATTGTGGTAAAATACATGGCATTTGCTTTATCTTAAGGTTTCTTTAACTTCTGTTGTCTTACTTTCTTGTCTATTTTTCATACCTACCAACTTTCATAGGTGTCGAGATGCACTCTAAAATGGCACCATTTCTCTTCTGCTAGGGCAAGAGCCAGAGGACCCCCCACCCCTCAAATAAACCTCTGTAGTGAACAGTGGATCACAAGTGTGCTTCTGTTCTGCTCTGTGACTGTTTTTTGCCTGCTTCACCCAGAGGTAAACAGGCAGCTCCTGTATGCGTGAAAGAGTTAAAGCTTTCTCGCCATTTCTCCTATCAGAGTAGTCTTGCCTGGAGTACAGTGGGCTGCTTGTATGAAAGGCTGGTTAGTCTACCTGAGCAGGTCTCTCAAGGCAACTATTAATTCTGTAATCCTCTCTAGTATTGGTAGTGCTCGTGTGAACAACCTTGTAGAGCTTTTCCTAGTTACTCTAAAGAGTACTGAGGTGTTAAGAAGAGAAGGACTAGCCTATTCATTTCAAAGAACCCAGTGCATGATTTGGGATTTAGTGATTTTAAGACAAAAGGAAGATTAGATAAATTGGCAACCTGTCCTACGTGGGCAGAAGTTTGTCTGTGTATCTTCTGTTAAATCAGGAGATGTCACAGAGGGAACACCTGCAGCATGAAGGAAGGCAGAAAACCTGCACACACACTCTGTAAACATGCCTGGGTAGCTACTTGGCCACCAGAAATCAAACACAGATGAAATATGTGTACACTGAAATGTTTTTGAAGCTTGAGAAGAATAAAAGGCTACTTTTTCTGTGCTTCTTCGAAGGTGCACATAACCATTGGGATCTCACTACATTTTTATGCAAGTGCAGTTTTAAAAGATGGATGTTGTAAACTTTTTTGTTGCATATATGTATGGCAATATGAATGCATGAAATAATGGTGTCTAGTCTTTTGTCATGGTCCTTACTGTCTTTCTCCTAACATAAGTGTAAGGCACTATCTGTTTCTGCCCTGAACTATCGTGTGTGGTTAGAATTTGTCACTAATCTTATTTTTCATGGATAGTCACTGGATATGCTAATTGATTTGTAACTACATTAAATTGATTTGGAAAGCACATCAGTTCAAAATATGTCTCTTCCAACACAACTATTTAACTCTACCTTTGTGTTCTGTAACATCATCTTGGCCTCGCAGTAATTGCTAACTTTCTTGTAGAGAAGAGGAAGAGTTGGTTGTGTTGTTGTTACAAGCCTGTACTCATGAGCAGTCTGGGAATGCATTTAAGGGCAGATGCTACTCTTACTCGCTGTGCAGGGCAGAACTGTTCTGTGTACAGGAGCACATGATTTTAGGTGACTGCCTTTCCCCTTTGCTCTGCAGAACTTGTCTCTGAGGGTGAGGGGACTGGGCAGAACTGCCCAAGGGTGTGTCTGGGGCCTATAGCCAGACTTGTGTTTTTCTCCCCCTCTCATTGTGGTAGAATGTGGTTTTGTCTGGGCTTAATGCTTTGGATCTGACACTAACATTTAAGGTTGCACAAGTAAAAAGCTGGTCTTTTCAAAATCCAGAACTGTTTGGCAAGCCTTGTCTGTGTACCCCAGAATGCTACTCCAAATTAGCAAAGGGACACTAAAGCCATGAGGTTAGGAGCCTTGGGCACAGGGGAGCTTCCTTGATGTTTGTATGTGTCACTGCTCAATTGCTCCACCTTGTCAGTCAAACTCAGTGAATCTGCTGGCTCCATGGTAGGGGAGAGTTATGGTATAAAATGCCTGCTGGAGCATTCCAAGGGGAGCTCCTGGACTGCATTTGTGCTTTGCAGCAGCAAAATGGAGAGGGCCTAAAGAGGTCCTGGAGGTGGCATCTGCAGCTTTGCTTTTTAACCCCTGTTTAAATGGAATAGACCTTTCTAAAAATTGAGTAGTATTCAATCTTTTTTGATACCAAATTGCTACCTTTTGTTTGGTTGTTTTTTTTAAATTACATCTAAGAGCTAACCAGTCTGTGAGAAAAATATTATAGAGGGACTACTTAGTGTTTCTATTTTCAGTGTTAACATAGAAGGAAGAAACTGTATTAGTTTTAGTTCATCATACGCTGTTTGCTTAGGAAACTGTATTGTCATATGGCTTGATACACCATAGCTTAGCATTTCCTAACATCATGTAATGCCACGTGATAAGAGTTTTTCTCTCTTCCTGAAGAGGAACATGGCAGATAGTGTTTGAACTGTATTAATTTGGAGAGGGGGCAAGGAGCAAATCCCTGTATGGAATTCAAAGGTAGAATGCAGATGAAGGCAATTCTGGATGCAGAAACCCTGGCTGTGCAGAGCCAGGGATTGGTGCACTGCTCACACCCTCTGAAGAGGGCTGTTTGACATATGACGTGTGAGCAGAAGAAAGGTAGATCACACAGCAAATGCTCTTGTAAGGTATGAGGCAGGGTCTTGCTACTTCCAAACCAGAGCATCTCATCTGTGTAAGGTAGAATTTTTTTTTTTAAAGGGAGCCCCTGCTGATTTTTAAGTGAAAATCATACTAGTAGGCTCAGCCCTGCAAAGCAGTGTTTGGCTGACTCTACTATGGGATTAAGATCTAATTACTTCCAGGGTGGGGGACATCTAATTTGGTCGTTGCAGCATCCCATAATGCCATTTGTAAACAAAACAAATATGTTAAAAGAAAAACCAAGCAGATGTAGTTATGCACTTAGCAAAATAGTTATGTTCAGTTAGGTTAATTCAATAAATTAATGCTTTATTTTTTCAGATTTATTGTTTTCTGATTTGAATACCTTTGAGAGTCTCTTCCCTCCAACTAGTATCTCCAACAACAATCCAAGAAAACACTCCCTCTTACCTCGCTTCAAGGTGTGATATACAAAAAGATGGACTAATGCTAGTAGTTGAGTATTTTCTTGATTTATTTTTTTAATTATTTTTTTAAAACTTGAAACCAAGCTAGATGGGAAGAACTGTTCTGAACTGCTGAAGGGTTTAGACAGTAAGACTGGAGACTTAAACTGGAGCTGTACAGCCGATAGTTAATCAAGGCAACGGGGCCGCAAACTCCAAGGTAAGCAAAAATGTCAATCTATTTTTATATATCTGTATGTTTCCACACAGTTAAATAAGTCTTAACAAGCATCAGGTACAATTCCCCCTGTTAAGTGTGAGAAATAACCTAACAGTCAGAAAGAGTTTTTGGAAGACCTATTGACTGTTTTAAAAGTGCTCGTGCATCACTTAATGTAGCAAATATTCACTCAAACATCTTTCCGGTTGCAATTTTATGTCTATTTGTGTAACTGTTAAAAAGGATCTTGGAGTGATTATTCTAAATCTGTCTCTGTTGAAAATCTGGCTGCTTTTTTGGGCTGCAGGTCCTAGTTTCCATGGTATTGGCTCTGAAATCTTAAATCCCAACACATAAGGGGATTGTCACAGTGAACCGTTAGATTGGCTCAACCTCCTTGGTTACTAGAGGTTAACATGTGCATCAGTGCTTGTGTATCCAAAGTTAATTGCAGTTGTGTGGTTTTAAGAAAAATTTTGATTTGGAAGGAAACATTTGCAAGAAGTTGCTTAATTTCACTCTTCTTTTATAAACAAAATTTGTCAGCGTAGCACTTAAGATATGCTGGTTTTAAATGAACGGGTGGGAATTTTCTTTTCCGTTTTCCTCAATGAACCCTGTAAGCAATTATTTTTGCCCTTTTTTTTGTTTTTATGACTCAGATTTAGAACTTGAGTACCTAGAAGTGTTTTGTGCTGCACCAAGGTTTGGTCTGTTTCCTAGCTCTGAATGCTTTAGGCATTCATTTAAAAAAAAAAAAGGAAAACTAGGCAACTTCCAGGTTTTTTTTTTTTAGTTGCAGCTATGGTATCATAACACTGCACTAACATATTGATAAATCAAGATCTCTAGGATGTTTCACTGATACCAGGCATCCATACTTAGCAACTGTCTGATCTCTACCATTAGTCATAACTTGTTTTAATATTGGAATCCAGTGGTTTGTTTTGTTGTTTTTCAACTGGACTATGACTGTAGGAAGGAAGCCACTTGTCTGAGGCACAGTGAAACCTCTTGAGCAAGAAACTTTGTTTTTGTTTAACAATTCTTTGAACTCTATTCTAAATAACTTGTATAACTACCATTGATCCAAAACCTATCAAAGTCAACTGAAAAGTGATTGCATGAGTTAGAGGGCTTTACATTAAGTTCCAAGAGCTGAAAAAAACAAAAGATTCTGTTTCTGCAAATACATATGAAAGCATTCCCACCAATTTTAACACGTAATACAAGCACCTATGTCTTACATGCTTATAGGAGTGGGTATCAGTGACATAAAGATGAAATATTTGGAAAGCCATGGAAACAGAGGAGAAAACAATTCTGCTACTGTGCACAAAATGAGTAATAGGTATGAGAAAGTCAGAACCATTGTATATGGTTTGGATTTAGTTTGTTAACACTTTAATGTCAGGTTTCCATAATTTCATAATAAGTCATCTACTTTTTTCTGGTGTACATTCATATTTCTGATAAATTATACTACCTCACAACAAACTGAAAAATAGAAGCAGATTGAGCACAAATACATAGAAAAGCAACTCTTTTTTTCCCTGCCCAATATGCTTTTGAAAACAACTGTAATTGAACACTCTTCTCATTCCATTTGTTTTAAGGGAAAAATTTGTCTTACCTTCCAGGAGACTTGATGACAGCAGTAAACAATCCTTGAGTCTTACGCAGACCTTGTGTACTGGCACTATTCCTTATGGAACAAATGCTTAGATTTGATTAAGGATGGAAGAAAAAATGCAAATGTTATGGACTTTGCATACTTGTGTATAAATCTAGGTGTACACACAGGTTTCAGTGGGTAACTTGGATTGTTGTTACACAGTTCTACCAAAGAACAGAACTTGGCATAATGGCTTTGAATCTATCGAGAACAGAAACCTCCTTTCCATCTGTAAGCAATGATTCAACAACATCTTTGTTACAGATTAGCCCAGTGTATTTGCTCAGAAATATCCTGTTGGCTTGAGGAAAATAAGCTGGACATACTTAAGTTCCTGAAAGGACAAGTCCCAGTAAAAGTTCATTAGTGTCAACCACATCAGGGATTCAGTCCTTGCTCCAGACAACACTTCCATGGAGCGCAGAACTGCTGTCTAGTATATATGGAAGCATGTATGAGAGTCCATATGCTTAAAAAAATCTAAAAGGCTGTGATTAACTAATAGCAAATGATTGTACAAACCTTATACTAAACCAGAGAAATGTACGTGGTTACTCTATGTGCTTCAGTTTCAAGTACATGTTGCTATTAATAAAGACACCAGAACACACGCAAAACACCTAAGAAGGAAAAGCTCAATCCTATTTTATGGTAGTTGCAGTGTGTAAGCAATTAATCTTCACACATGGTGGTACTCAGTAAATTGCTGATAATTTTCTGAAGAATTTGAAAAAAACCCAACACATAAACAGTAAATAAAGCTTTAAGCCACTTCTCCCTTTAATGAAAAAGTAGGCTAAATGTCCAAAATATTAACAAGTGTAGTAGCAATTCCAACAGAAACCTTCTTTAAAAAACACACAGTAGCATTTTTATCTGTTGTCCTCAGCCTAGAGCCTGAGCAAGGACTGAGCACCTGCAAAACAAACTGAGTAGCAAGGGTCCCAAGTGAAGTGGAAACTGCCCAGGCAGTAAGCTGTAAGAGATTTTGTGGTTTTGCTGATTTCCACCTTCCTCTCCCTTTTACACTCTGCACGCAGCTCAAACTCTATGCTGAGTTTGGGGGTAAGCGGACGAAACTTCTGTCTGTAATTAGAGATGAGATATCAATAGCCCCTTCTAGAGCACGAAGGGACTGTCTTGAAATTCTGCATCTGTTGTTGTTCACGCTGAATTTGCTTCCCTCTCGAGAAGAAACTTGTATTTCGGATTTTCAGTCGGGTATTTGCTGGCGAGCAGGCATTTGCAGTGCTCCGGTACCGTGAGGAGCTCTGTTCGCGCCCGGGAAGGTGCCCGGCTGCCGCTCCCCTTCGCCTCTACTTCCATCTCCCTGTTTGCGCCTCGCTTCTCCCGGCCTGCTCGTTCCCTCTTATTATTATTATTACCTCTCTTATTTTCCTCCTTGCGTCCTCTCGCTGTCGCAGTGCCCGAGGGAGCGAGGTTGCGACCGTTCCTGCTGGCGGGCTTGCTGCAGCCCGTCTCACGGCTCCTCCTCGGCAGCCCACCCCGGCACCTGGGTCGCTGGGGCTTTTCCCCGCCCCAGCCCGTACCTTGCCGCCGCGCCTCCCGGCCCCGAGCGAGGGCGACGGCTCCCGCTGCAGCGCTGGGGGAGGGAGCTTCTTTCACCTCCCTTTCCACTCCGGAGACGGTGCCTCTGCCGCAGCCCTTTAGTAGCCACGAAGGAGCGGGGGGTCGGTGCAGAGCGCCAGGTGCCCGACAGCAGCTGGACCGTGGCCGCGGAATTCCGGCCGTGGTGCTGCTGCTGCTGCTCAGGCTCCTGTGTGCGAGTGGAGCCCGGTGCCTCTGCTACCCTGGTCTCCAAGCAGGGGCTGCGCGTCCCCCTGGGCAGCTCCGTCTCGCTGGACCCGGCGGCGGACCTGGTGCAGCCAGGGGCCAAGGTGTGCGGTGGCGGCGCTGGGGAGCGGCCCGGGCCCTGCGTCCTCCGCGCTTCCCTGCGCCTCCGGGCCCTGCGTCCTCCGCGTCCTCCGCGCTTCCCCTGCGCCTTCGCCTGCGGGCAGCTCACCTGCAGCCACTTCGGGGCCCGCAGCCCCAGCCGGTACCGCCTGCGCCTCCAGCTCCGCTACGACTCGCCCCGCCGGACCCTCGCCGCGCCCTTCACCACCCAAGCCCAGGTCAACCACTATAAGATAGCATACCAACCCCCAGATGAGGAGCTGGGAATCACTCCATGAGTGGTTCAGTTCATGTTCCTTGTAGAGGACTCAGCTGGCAATTCTCTACAAGGTACCTTTACTCTCTTCCTGCAGCTAGTGGACAGCCAGCCACCTCAGATCACCAACCCAGGCTTCACTGTGGTGAGGGAAACAGCTTCCTTCTCACTAACAACCAACTGAATGCCACAGATGACGACACATTTGCAGACCAGATTGTCTTCACTGTAACTCAAGCTCTAGAGCATGGCCATCTGTGTTATCTGGAGGAGGATCTGATTGTGCAAGGGGAATGTTTCCTGCTAGGTGATATTGCTTGTGGGCGTATCTCCTACAAGCACGGTGGTGGCGAGTTTACCAGTGATTCTTACCAATTGGAAGTGAGTGATAGAGTTCATCATATGGCAATCACAGTCAAGATTTCGGTGCAGCCTGTGAATGATGAAAACCCAAGTATCGCTGTCCCTGGTGATCACAGGCAGATGGGAACAGCCATTGATGTCCTGGAAAATAGTGCTACTGAAATTACTACATCACTTATCCAGGGTGCAGACAAGGATACAGATGACTTGGTGCTGACCTTCATTGTTCAGGATCCACCCACAGTGGGTGACATCCTCACAGATGGATTACAATCAGAAAAGTTTACCCAGCATAGCCTCATCAGTGGAGCGGCACCCTACGCTCACACCAGCAGAGAGATTGGCTTGAAAAAGAGGTACGATTTCTTCAATCTCACTATTTCTGACCTCTCCAGTGAATGGGTGGCAGGAGGCAGCGCAGTACAAAGGGTGCGTGTGGCTGTAACTGTATTGCCTGTGGACTCCATTGCACCTGAGGTAATGGTTATGGCAGAGCCACTCAATGTCCCTGAGGGAGGGAAGACTACTGTTACTCTGAATCAGGAGGACATAGATACTCCCAGAGATGACATCTTGTGCATTGTCACTGTTCAGTCCACTTCAGGATATTTGGAGAACATCTCTCCAACCCCAGAGTCCAAGAAGTCTAGAGCTGGTAATGCCATTAGTGCTTTTTCCATCAAAGATGTTCATCTGGGCCATGTGAACTATGTGCAGAATATTCACAAAGGGGTGGAGCCTGTGGAGAATAGATTCACTTTCCAGTGCTCTGATGGTGTTAACTTCTCACCTCACCAGTTCTTTCCTATTGTCACCATCCCCACCAACGGTGAAAAACCGGAGCTATGTGTGCATGAATTCATGGTCCTTGAGGTGATGAGCCTGGTGATTGACATGCCCATCCTCAGTGGATCTAATGCAGACGTGCCTCCAGGTGAACCGTATTTTGTTATTGCTTTCCCTCCTAAGCACAAACAGATTGTGCAGCAGCTGCCCACTGGCACTGTTCCTGTTCACAGCTTCACCCTGGAGGAGATCCAGAAGGCTTCCAGCACCATGTATGAACATGATGACTCAGAGACAAATGAAGATAGCTTCCAAATTCAACTAACTGATGGACACCCTACAGTGGAGCAGGATGTGCTGATTATTATCCTGGTAGATGATGAGACTCCCAGGATGGCAATCAACAGAGGTCTGGAAGTAGAGACTGGCAAGTCAAAGGTCATCTCTAGTCAAGAGCTCAAAGCCACAGACACCGATTCAGAGGACAAGAGCCTTGTGTATGTCGTCCGTTTGGCACTCGTGCAGGGTTTCTTACAGTGTCTGAGCAGACAAGAGGGAGTGCTGTGCGACACTACACAGGGCACAAACTTCACACAGGATGATTTAGACCAGGGTTTTATTTGCTGTGTTCATACTGGCTCACATGGAGTGCGTGATCGGATTAAATTTGATGTTGCTGATGGTGTTAATGCCTTGATAGACAAGTGCTTCTACTTTACCCTTGGCCGCATTGATATGGTCTTCCCTGAGGTGATCAACAAGGGTGTAACTCTGAAAGAAGGTGGAAAGGTGACACAACTGATCTTTTCAGCACAAGTGATGTGAACAGTCCCAATGAAAATTTGGGGTTCGGTATCACCCAGTCCCGACACAGGGCCTTCTGGAGAATTCAGACAGTCCTGGAGTACCTGTTGTTTCTTTTATTCAACTCCAACATACTGGCAACAAGATTTACTATATTTACACTGCAGAGGATGAGGTGAAGATGAACAGTTTTGAGTTTGAAGTGACAGATGGATATAACCCAGTCTTCTGTACCTTCAGAGTCTCCATCACAGATGTGGTCAATAAAAAGCCAATTCTGACTGTTAATGACCTAGTTGTTGAGGAGGCAGAGACCAGGCTGATCTTGAGCTGACTGTGAAAGATGGGGATACACCTGACCACTCACTCCTATTCACGGTCACTCAGGTTCCAGTGCATGTCTGGATTTTGTACAACAGCAGCTACCCAGGCACCAGCTTTACCAAACAAGACTTGTGTGAGAATCTTATCAGCTACAGACATCATGGTACAGAAACCAGTCAGGATTCTCTGCTTCTCTGTGACTGATGGGATCCACACAAACTTTTATGTTTTCTCTGATACTAGCAAGGAGATCTGTCAACCCCAGATGATGAGGATTCTGCCACAGTTACTGGTGAACAAGGGTGCCTCTGCTCTGAGAAGACTTCCAGCTGGGCACCTGGGCATCCTGGTCTCGAGTAAGGCACTAAAGGCAGAGGATCGAGACAGTCCACACATGCTGTTGAACTATAAAATAATAGATGGACCGGAGCACGGCTTCATTGTTAATTCTGGCCTTGGAAATGAAAGCATTAGAACCTTTATGCAAGGTTGGTGCTGATAGTTGCGCTTGCTTGTAAACATTGGGTTCAATGAGCTGTTACTTTGTGTTATATTATTTGAATCTTTGTTTCAGGGGTTTTAGAATATAATTGTTCTAAAACTATGAACTAGATGCAGATACAGATGACCAGAATTATAATACATACATTTTAGAAATGAAGCTTTGTTTTGCCTATGAAGACACAATAGAAAAGTTCGGTGTTGCGTGTACACGTGTGAATGTGTTTCCTGCTATGTGTTAAATGTACATTTTACCATGTACGTAGCATGGTACTGCTCATAGGAAGATGAGATAATACCTGAAGTGGCGACTTGCAGATCCTGCACCAGTTTCTTTTAGAAGTCTGAAGTGCTTGTTTGCCTGCCTGGAAATTAAAACCAGGCTCAAAAAACACTATTGTCTTCAGGGAAAGTTGTTTGGGAGGGTGCTTAACATTTCCAAACAAAAACAAACAAACAACAACAACAAAAAAGGCAGAGGATGGCAAGTTCAGCCTCAGTAATTAGGGTGACACTTTGTGTGACTCTGTTCCCCAGACAAAGCTCAGTAGGTAGGGAGGCTTCCTTTAGGTCAGCTGCAGTAAACCTGTGCCATGGTGACAGCAGCCAGACGCTCTGTAAATGTCGCTGTGCTCCAGCCAATCTTAGGGAATTTACTGGGTTTAGGACCATCATTCGTCTGTCCTGGATAGAACATATGTGAAAGCTTTCACTAGGAAACTTCTGGTATAGACTTTGCCTACCTCTGGAGTGCTTTGACTATCAACAAGGGGGGACAACATTACCAATATTCTCATTAGACGCTGTAATAGAATTAGAGATCTCCATTATTTTTATGTGCTCAGGTATGTTACCTTTCCTTTGCAATAGAAAACAATCTGGGGAGAGAAAAACTCTTTATCTTCACTTCATATATTTATCTATAACTTCAGACAGGTTGTAGCTTTAAGATTATGATAACACTAATTTTAAAAGTCTTCAGTTCATCTGCTGAGCTACAGTATTATGAAAAATCATTTGCCATTGATTCAAGAATGTTTCATACATTTTCAGATGGCAGAAAGCACCCATATCTGCCACACCAGAACAAAAGCAACAGGTAACCCCAGGGGAGTAAGTCTCTTAGTAGACCAGAATTCGCTCTAGAAGAGCTTAATGCTGAGTGGAGTATAGAGAGCATTCAGGTATATCACAAACATTTTTATATCCGATGAAATTGTTGAGTTTTTGACCAAAACAAGCAGCAAAAGTAAAAGACTTCTCTGAATTTCATACTGATGAAATGTGGCACTGGATAATACACCTGCAAGTTTAGGATAATAGAAACATCCTGATGGTTTCCCCTTATTCTCTGGGAATGCCAGATCGAAATTGTATTGACTTTTAGGCCTATTTGAGATTTGTTTAACACAGTCTCATGTTAATTCCCAATGTACCCACAACAGTTTTCTTTACCTCTTCTATCGCATACAAGAATTGATTAAAGATATATTGATCTTGAAAAAAGTGGGCAGATATTTATTTCAAATAGATTCAATTCAGTTATAGCAAAGTAATTTTTCCTGATGAGCTGAAACAAGGATGTGGCTAGTATTTAAAAATAAATATTTATGGTAAAACTACATCTCACTGTCTTTTGGGGATTTTTCTTTGAGCTTATAACTAAATTTATATTGCGTTGCTGAGTATAGACCAGTTTAACATACCATGCCACATTATAAAAATTTCGTTGCTGAAATGCTTTATCCACATATTAGCCAACTTATTAGTAAGTAATCAGATAGTAAAGGTAGAAGGAACTATGTCCTATATTCTGTAGTAAAATTCTATGACGATCCATTTCTTTTCTTAGCCAATATTGATGAAATGAAGATCAGCTATATCCTGAAGGAAGGTGATAATGCTATCAGTGACATCTTCTATTTCTCCATTGAAGACAATGGTAAGAACAAGATGTTTTGTTATACATACCTTGCAGTTACACCATCTGGAAGATCTTTCACCTTAAACAAACAAGGCGTGTATGATTTCATTATAAGTAATATGTGAAAGTGCCATGAACTCACAGGAACACAAACTGGGCTATTCTATTCTTTTGAATTTATAATGTCACAATTAATGCAAACTGCTATGGCAGGCTATGGATTCTCAGTGGGCTATACTGTTGTTACAATACTGTTTGTTCCATGGCCTTTATGGAGGACTGTCGGCAGTGACAGTCAATCCCTCATGGTCAGCTGTGCACGTTACAAAAATTCAACCATTCAGGGTGAAGCATTGATGGTTTTGGAATCATGGCCAACTACTGAATCAAAGGAGAAAATTAAGCTAACCTTTGTTAAATAAGGAGAGTTCAGTTGATCTAGATCATGGCTGAGAGCCTGGTGAAGTGATAAGATAGGCTGGCTAGGTCTGTTTTGCTCTTAATTATACAGAAGCACATCCTTGTTTTGCATAGATTATTACTGTTTCAAAGGCTTCAGTGGACCAGTGATAATTTATATCAACTGATGTCTGTATGTTGCATTTGTTTGTGTGTTGTTTGTATGTTTCTTTAATGACTCTTACTTCAAAGTCTTTTTTATTCTGTTTATATATTGCTTTCTTTCCTATATGCTGCGGTAGTTTTTCCCCCATCATCAACGTGAAGTAGATTAACTGAGAATTCACCAAAATTTTACAGTTTTCTCTTAGTTAAAGGTAGACAGGAAAACCAATAAAATAAATTTACAATTCAGTTAAATAACTTTTGTGTAAGCATCTGCCTTCAAAATAATCTCTGTAAACTTCCTGACTTTAGAGAACATGTCAGAATAGCATTATAACACATCATTTTACAAAGTTAAATGTGTATTTCCTAATGGTCCTCAAAATAAATCTGAAAAACCATTTAAATATGTTGTCCAAAATTGGCAGACTCAATAAATAAATATATAAATAAATGGATCTGCATCGATAGTTATGAGGATAGTTGCTGAAAAGCAATAGCTTCTTTGAGTTTGCTAAATGCTTCCTATTCTAATTTTTGTAAACCAGAAAATGTATGTCTTGATGTCCAGTTACTGTATTGTGTCTGTAATCTGGCTGTTTCCACTCTCGTAGCAGTATAAATCATTGTAGTATTATGCCCGCCATTTGCTATAAAGCAATTCAGCCACAGATAAGTATGTGCCTGAGAAATAAGCATTGTTATAGATTAAGAAGTATCTTGCCCTTTGGTTAGCTGAGACATTTTGATTAGCTGAGATGAACACATTCATTTTACAACGTAAAGATGAACACGAGCACCTTGTATATGACTTCCAATGTTTTCTTTATCCCATCTGTAGGGGAACACTGAACTGCTTTCAAGGAGTGCACTGAGGCTACCAGTTAGCAAAACAATGAAACGGGACTTGTTTATTTTTAACCATCCAAGAAGTAATTGAACATTTGGAAACAGTCATTTGATGTTGTCATTTTGTTCACCTATGAAAGGTTATGTAGTTAAGGGACATTAAAAACATTTTCATTATTAGATCAACCACACCTCTGGTTCATTGTGATCCTGTCAGGGACAGGTCTCTCATGTTTACAAATGAAGATGGAATCATAGGTAACTGGGAATATGTATAGTAGTTGTAGCTTAAAGGAAATTATTTCCTTTCTAGTTAAGGTTTGAGTAAGCAAACCATTTCGTTCAGCTGCTGTTGCACTGGGCTTTGGGAAACTGGAAGACCTGTTTCATAAGCAAAGAATTTACCAACCCATTCCCTATGACAGGCACTTTGTATCCTGGGCAGCTTTACAGCTGGAAAGACCTTCTCTTTTAGGAGCCAGTGGAGTAATTAGGAGACAAAACTATGACAGGCTGAAAATGGCTTTTGGTTTGTGCTTCCTCTGGTTATGCTGAAAGAAAAAGGTTGAACATTGGCCAGCTGAGGGAGATTAAAACCAAGCTAGATTTCAGAAGCCAACTATTTTCTAGCTCTTTTTGAAGTAATGTGCAACTAATGCAATTAAAATCAAACGGGGCTATTTGTTGAAGAAAAAATGGAATTGAATTCTTTGTCTATTTTTCTTATATTTCACTTGGAACACAGGAGAGGGTGCTGTGAACTGCTACCTGTGTTTCTTACAGACGTTTTGCTGTCACTTGATTAACAAACAAACCTTTAGGGCATGGCTAAGTGGGGTAATATAGTAATGATGAGAAACAATGGGGGAAAAGGAATGACATGACTGAACAGATGGTAATTCTTATTCCTTACACACCCAGGGACACACAGGGAGTCAGTGACTAGATGTTTTCATTAACAGCACTTTCAGTTTCTCCTAAATGGAGTGATTCTCTCAGCTAGATTTCTTCATCACCTGTCTGTTCCAGATAGCTTTTCTTATTCTTTTTGTTGCTACGGCAATAAATGTGTACAGCTATGTTTATAGTGAAATTATGTACTGACTGAAGGGTTATTGTCTGCTGATGTGACTGGCACAACTACAGGAGGAGTACATAGCTACAGGAAGGTGTGCTGAGCGAGTAACATCTGGAAAGTCACTTAAAACTCCTTTGGTGTGGGAAAGAAAGTTGGAAAGTCGATGTGGTGGTTACTACTACAGCACAAAGAAAAGCTTTTAAAAAAATTCTTTCTGGATTAGTGTTTTGATGGCTTTGGAGGGCTTTGGAGTTTAGAAATACATTCAACATATTCCCTCAGGGGCATGTGAGTGCCCGAAAGAAGATGCAACTGTAATACAGCAAAAAATAGCTAAAGGCCCAGCAGGAGAAGGCAACGTGCACTGCTTTAGTGCAGTTTGCAACTGCTGCAGCAACACTCAAGAGACTGCTGTTTTCTATGTCTTGCTATGCTAGCTTCTAAAGTCCTCTTAAGAGCATTTAATTTTGAATCAGTACAAGGGAAACTCGATGATAAAATGTGTGTGTGTGTATAAATGCGAAGAGAAAACAGGTGCATTTTTCTCTGTCTCATCACTTCCCTTGCACAAACACAATCAGGTTCTTCCAGACAGAACTTTCCCCCTTTAATGGCAGGGTACGCTGTTAGAATAATAGCTTTTGTTTAAGCTGAGGGTAGGAAAGAGCCCTTCAGTTCTTTATCTGAATAACTACTTGTTTTGCTATTTAAGAGAGCTGCTGGGAAATCTTTGTTAGTGACATGTGTGAGGGAGACTGACGGGCAGCTTTCAGAAAAGTCAGTCCCTCTAACTTGAGGAAACTGTTCCTATTCCTGCCATTGAACTCAAGATTGAAAAAATACTGGAATTTTAACTCACTAATTATGGTGTATGCTGGCAGCTCCATTTGTGAGTGCTCAGTGTTAAGTCTGCAGTTTGTTCCACAGAACAAATGTTGGTACAAATTGAATACAAAGTAAGGTTTGGCTGGTATTAATGATTTGTTCCTTGAACACACTTAACACTATATTATCTGTATACTCATCCCAGGATTTGTAATGGAGCAATGACATGCAGTAGACCTAGAGTGGTTATTTTTGACTTTACCGTATTTGATTTTGGAAGTATTTGTTATTTTTCTTTGGTTCTTTTTACGTGAAGTCCAATGCCTCTCCACCTGGTTTATGTTCACTGATATTTTGTATCAGTAACTCTTGTATTCATCTATAGAGTTCACCTTTTTTATTTTGTAGTTTTTCAGTATACTTAACCTTTTGATACTCCTGTCATTGCTGCCCTCTAGACCTTGTTTTCAGTTATGGCTGCCAAAAGAGTAATGAGAGTTTGCTGATACTGAAAGCTACAGTGTTCCTGGTGTGAACTTTGCGAGACTGGTCCAGACTGCTTTGAAACCTTGTGTGGAACATGATTTTTAAACTTAAAATTCCCTTTGAATAAAGGTATCCTACTGAAATGCATGAAAGAGTGTTTGCAATCCATAAAATATTAAAGAAAAAATTGTATTATGTACTTATAGCTACTAAAAAATAAGCTCTGTAGAAAGAAAAATTTAGATGTGATTTAAAGTGTGAATCAGTTCTGTACATTTTGCTCAATGTGGTCCCAGGTCTGTGGGGTGAAGATCTGACCCTGCTAAAGTTAGTGGGAACTTTGCTGTTAACTCTGATTGGCCTGGGATTTCCCTCAGAGGCTTTCTCACCCATATTTGATTGGTGCTACTGCAAATAAATTGCATGGGGGAGGTGTGTCTGGGTGAAAACCCTAAGGAAAGACTAGCAGTTTTCTGGTAGGAAGTGATTATTCCACGTGTTTTCTTAGCTTTAACTTTCCAAAGACTTAGAGTGTTCAGCTAGGGAGTTGATCCAGGGACTGATCCAGGCTGATATAATGACCCTCAGCCTTTTTTCTTCAAGCTTGTTGATGTTTTTCTGGGCAAGAAGTATGACTCTGTAATTCTGAATAATTTCTCAGGGTTTTGATTGAAGCTAGCATCTCAGAAGGTACAAGAATAGTCTTTTTTAGTTTTGTGGGCTGCACAGTTCTCACAGATTCTCGTAGTGTCATAGAAGTCACATGCTTGCTTATAAAATCTAGAAATGTTACCATATCTAGCCACTTAAGAACAGATTTTCTTGTTAATGCACAATATAAAAATGAAAAATTAATCTTTCAGCAGAATTAAATGGTGTTTTATTGTTTCCTTCTGTAACACAAACTGAATTCTGGCAGCTTATTATCAATCCTTGGTTTGAATTAGATCACCTAAACTGGCAGAATGTAGTTACTGGTCAAACAATACCTGATGAGGTTTGTGTATGTTAATGACTGCATTTATCTGACACAACTGTCTGCTCTTACATGTAGTTAGTATTTCCTCTGATTTTACTTATGATTTTACAAATCATCTTTGTGTTACTATATACAAGTCAGTGTACCAATCTTTTGCTAAGTAATTCTCCTTTTTAATAAGCAGGTTATGTGCATCTATCTCCTCACATCCACAAAAAAATCAAAATATTTTGCAGACTTTGCGAAGGATGGTGCAGTGATATAATTCCACCACTTTCAGACACAAAGGCACATGATTTAAGAGGCAAAGTATTTCCAGCTGATGATTCATTTTCAAGCAGCCTTAGAACAAACCCAAAGCTACACTTCTCCCAAGTTAAGTAGAATTTTTAAGGAGTTGATAAAAACTTTTTATTTTTGTTAATATTTTAAAGCATAAGTCAGCAAAGACACAATTCTTATGCGGCAAAGTTTGTCAAATAACCTGCACTGCAGGAATCTTTTGAATTTAGTGGGCTGAATGCTAGGCTTCTTGCACAGAATTTCTCTGAATTTGTAGAAAGATGTAGAAAAACTGGAGAAAACATGTTGGGTGAAGAAATGAGAATCACCAGAGATCTGGAAAACTTGATCAGTAAGAAAAGATTAAAGGATTTAGTACTGTTCAGTCTGGAGTAGAGGAGAGAGAGAAAAAGGATATGAAATTTGTTAATACAGACAAGAGGAAGAGAATGAAGTGTTTACTACTATGGTGAGCAAAGTTTACTTTTAACACCCTCAGATGACTGGCCTGGAAGGGAATGGGTAAATTGCAGGGCGCAAGAACATCTTACTGTACAAGTTTGTCTGTTTTACCTCCCCACTATGTATATGAACCTTATTGATCTCTTGAGGTGCTTGAAGGGCCTGAGTAAGAGTCAAAAACACACAGAGGTTAATGGTCATCCTGATCTGAACATTATCAATTTTAATTTCCTGTCTGTGCCTTGAAACCGCGAAAACAAATTCAACTTCTGTCTCTATGTTCAGAGTTCACATGGGCCTGTTATTTGTCTTTCTAATGTCTTTGACAGCATAAATAGGCCATTTTCTTTAAAGTATTAGTAAATGGAAAATATTTCTGTTTTATAAGTGTTGTCAGTGATGGGAATTTTTAAACATGAGGACTAAATGTGTGTACAAAATGGTATGAAATGGCTCCTAGTTTAACTTCTTGTAATTAAAGGGGCAGAGATTCCCCTGTAATTCCCTTAACATTTGGTGAATCATCTGAACACATAGATGGGCAATTAGGAATCAAAGTGTAGTTTCAAAGTTGAAAATCTGTATCTGGGAGATATTTATAAATAACATAGAGCTAATTAAATGTTATTGTGAGGCTTTAAGGCCCTTTTTTCTCTTGAGTTAATGGCTTCTAGAAAGACTATAAAGATACAGGATAAATGACAAATTGTAGGAGAAGGATACAATACTTGATTTAGGTGGAGGATGACTGGGTCTGAGTAAAGATTGCTAATTCATGGTAAAAAACAGGCCAAAGCAGAACAACTAGGGCAAAGAACATGAGTAAAAACACTGGTGTCACAAATGAAGCAATACTCTTTCCTGATTGAGAATACGGCAGCAGATCAGGGTTAGGGGGTTGTGGCTTTGTTTTGGGTTTTTTTGGGTTTTTTTGTTTGCTTTTTTTTTAGTAAAATGTATGTAGTTTTTGTTGTACCAACAATACTCTGCAACCCTCCAGTCTGGGAGTGGGAGTGAGGAAAGGTGAGCAAGCAAAAGCAAAGGTAGGATGTGACTTTTGGTCTCCTGCTGCACCGGCTCACCTCATGTTTCACTGTAGGCACTGGCTCATCATTCTCAGATTACAAATCTTTTAGTCAGCTTCCGGGTTTCTTGGAATTTGAGAGGATGAAAAGATGAAATCCTCATAACTGGGTTAGATTTAAAAGTAGAAGACATGGTAATTCAACCTGTTCACACCAGCCCTCCACCACATGCTGCAATCATGAAAGTGGCTGCAGTGCAATATGAACAGTGCTTCTGTTCCTTTAAACTCTGTCCAACCACATCAAATAGGAAAAATATCTTGAGTAGAAGCAGCTTTATGTGGATTCATTACGGCCTCAAAATTTCTGATTAACTGAAATCAGGCATGAATTGTAAAAGATCTACTAAATACAGATTTAAAGGCCAGGTAAAAGTCTTGATAATGCTGCAGGAGCACTGTTTTAGATTTGTGCACTCAAAATGATCAGGTGTACTTTTTTGTCAGCTAATTTTTGCTCTTTTTATAGTTAGTGCTCTTTTCCAACATCTGCATTTTTTTTCCTGTTTTTTGACTTGCATACACTTAAAGAAAAAGTGTCATACTATGCAGCAGCTGCTTTTGACATGTACTCTACACTTTGCATTTTAATATTTTTTTAAATATAGTGAATTTATAACTTGCATACTTTTTGGTTTTATTCATTTTCTAAAAACAATTCTAATGTCTTTTGAAATGTTAATGTCCCTTAAAATGGAATTTGTTATAATCAGATTTAAGGTATTTAGGAGAGCAGAGTGATACATTTCTTTGGAAAGTAATTTCACCAGTAATTTGATGTTTCTCTAGATTTTCCTTTATCTCAAGTAAAGTAGTAGTTTAGAGTAGGCCAAGGAAGATAACTTTTTCCTGAAAAAAGTGATTTTTTTTTTTTTTTTTTTTTTTTTTTTTTTTTCCTTAGGTTGATAGCCCATGCAGTTATTTCAGCTCTTGAGACATTCAGGAGAGGAAAGTCTACTAATTACATTAAAAGTAAAGACAAGGAACTAGTCCTTTTTCACATCATCACATTTTGCTCTCTGTGTTTACAGTATTAATTTACAGAAACAGTTTCTAGAATGAAAAGAAATAAATTTATTTTTAGGAACGGTACGTCCATTTCTGAATTTTCAATCTGAGGTTGTTGCTGCCTATTTATTTATTTAAAAGTTTCTAAGACAGTATTTCTGAGAGAGCAATTTTCTTGAGTCTGGTAGCATGCCTGCCTGCCTGCCTGCTGCTTGCCTGACTATCATGTTAGACCTTCCGTGCATACCAGCAAGGAAGGAAGATAAAAGAAGATTAGGAATTAATGGCAGCTGCTTTAGCTGATCTGCTCAGAACAGCCACTTGCTCCTTCTGAGCTAGAATGTTTGCTGATTACAAACAGTGAATTGAGAATATGCACTCATTACAACACAGCCTGTTGTTACGATACAAACAAAAAAAAGCACCCCACCAACTAAACAAAAAAGTTACCAAAACACTTTCTGGTTTAAGATTAATTTTGTTCAAAATGAAGACAAAAAGAAAAACTGCCTAGTTCCCAACAAACTCTACATTTCCTGACACTTGCCCGAGAAGTTTTGAAGATTTTTGGGGGATGGGTGCCCATTTGTCACTTTGCAATCCCTTAATTTTTTAGAGAAAGATTCTAAATCAATTTAGAATTTCCCCTCCTTTACATCTCCCTTTTTAAGTTTTCTGACATTTGAAACTATTTCCCTTTCATACATACATATATTTACATTCTTTTTCGGAGCTGGTGGGTTTTGTTCTTTCTTCCTTCTGTGTTTCTCCAACTTTCCATTCCTTTTATTTCCTTCACTGTTTATTCCTCTGAACTGCTTTCTATCTTCCTGATCCCTTTCAATAAATTTTAGCTATCCAGCAAATCAAAGCCAACTGCAAATATGCTTTCATCCACAGAGCAGCTGTTGTAAAGAAACAGAACTTCACTTGAAAGACTTGATAGAAATGCTGCCAACCACTGAAACTAAACCGAAGTCTGAGATGGTGCTCGGATGGATTTTTTACCACAGCAAAAAGAAAGTGTGCTGCCCTTTGGGTTATTAATGGACTATTCTTTACTAACTTAGAACTGCTGAATATACATTTATGCCGTCTGTGAGGGTTAAAGAAAGAAAATCTATGTTCTGTAGTGTGCAGGACCCGAGTACCAAGCACAGGACCAACTTTTACCTCCTTGTATTGATCTAGTCTTTTTTCCTCAAGATCTAACAATGCCTGGCATGACATCAGCCCTTGCTTAAGGGTAATAAAACCAAGAAAGCAGTAACTAGGATAGTATTTTTAGGAAAACACTGAAAATTGAGGCCTCTCTTTTATGAAACTCGCGAGGTTTTAATGAAATTTTCTTTAATATGAGAAAACCAGTTCTGGCTCTGTTAGATTTGTGAAGCTGATGGTATGAGACATCCCTTGATGGCTTCCCTCTTTGGCCAGGAAACAACTGATGGGCTGTGTAGTGAAAGAGTTATTAATTGTAGTATCTTGTTGGAATACCTCCGTTTATTGTAATTCTAGAACCTGCAACCATCTGATTTCATACTGGCCTGTTTTTAAGGTATTATTTGTTATAATTTTTGTTGTTCTCTCTTTCTTCTGAAAAATGCAAATGTAAAATGCTTGATGTAAATTTTCCAGCAATTATCCCTTCATATATATTCTTCCTGAAAATTACAAAAGGGAAGCTGTGGGATTTTACAGCTTCTGATGTATATGTAGGTAATCTGATGAAATTGTGGGTGAGATAGAAAATAGAGATATATAAGCATAAATTTGAACCACACTTCACAGAATCAAGTTCTCCTATTTGTTATTTTTAAGTAGAAGGACTAAATCCTCAATGTAAAGAATGGATTCCTTGGATTACACTTTATTAAAAACTATAGAAAATGTGTTACCTCAGAAATTTAACTGCCTTCTGCTCTAGCCTCTTCCCAGTTCTCAAATAAGAAATGGGTTGAAGAAGTTGTGCGGTGGTAACCAAGTGTTGAACCTCACATCAGTACTGTGCATAGTACAAGTTCTTCAACTGTCCTGATTTTCACTGAACTGAAGAAGCCCAAGGTTGGGAACCTGCTGTTAGAAGTGCACCTGGGAAGTGTGCACAGGGGAAAGCGGGGGAAAAAATGTTTAGGAGTATGAATGGGTATTTTGTTATTTGCATATTAAAAGACAGGGCCAAAAGGTATTCCAGACATTTGTCTTCTAGGATGCTGAGTTCTGTGATATTCCCAGTAATAGGAAATTGTATGAGACTACTTTAAGCCTACAGATTGTTTGGGGCTCTGCTTTTTGTTTATCATCATTTTGTTTAACACAGAAGTTCATGAAAAGCCAAGTGTTGAGTTCAGTTGGATGTGATCACTGAAAAGTGATATCTTTAGCTCTCTTGCTCTCTGACCTTTCCTAGTGATGATGAAAGCAAAAGATATTTTTCTAGCAATTCATAGCAGCAGCTTTGTACCATCAACTCCAGCAGTCACCAGATCCTGTGATACGCACCGTGCTGAGATTGCCAATGCTGTAGGTGGACAGTACGCAATATGCTTGCTTTTTTTTTTCCCCCAAGAGTATGCATTTTTGCATGTACTGCATACTAAGGAGAGCGGTTGTGGGGCATTTTACTTTAGTTTTTCAGCAACGTTGTGTCGTGACTAAGTAGTCTAGGTATGGTTATATTGCACATTAACCTTCCTAAGACCCTTCCTGCTTTGACAGTAGGAGCAGACGTTTCCAAAAGAAAATACCTGAGGAGTGATAACTATGTCTTTTCTAAACAGCTATATATAATGGTGTACTTAAGTGCACATAAAAGTGTGTTTTGTACGTAAGGAGAAGGCTGTATATGTTTTCTATGTATGCAGGAGGCCTTTGCAGTGCAGACAGATGACAGAGATGTTGGTACTTGTGACTGGAAACAAGTCCCATCACACCTGGGATTTTAGCTGTATAAAGGAATTTCACACTTGAGAAGTAGCTTTTGACTACAGTTGTTGACAAGTAAGAATTTGGCCAGGTTATCATAAAATTAATATTGAATTAATTTTTTTTTCACGTTGTGATCCTTTTTGTTGGTTTTGGCTTTAATCTAGCCCTAAATCAATTTCCTTTTGTTCCCAGTCCTTCATTCGAGAGCTGATAAATCTTTATTAATTTGGAGCAAGCTGTGTTTGGTGTTACTTCTAAAAAACGGGAAAAAAACAAACCCCAAAACACTGAAGTTTGTCGTGAGATGAAGACTGTGAAACAAACAACTACTAGGAAAAATGTCCAGCAGAAATACAATGTTCATGCTGAAAAGCATTTTTTTCAGCTGAAATAATGTCGTTCGTTGGAATTTTTCTAGGATGAAAAGAAGCCTTTCTATTTTCTATAAGGGAGTACTCACCAAGAAGCACATGTGAATTACGCTTTCAGAGGTCTTTTTCCAGCCTACATGGAGCAATAGGGTGTTGGCCAAAGCAGCAGCCAAACAGCTAAACAGAGTTCTTGGAAAATACTCCAGCTGGTAAATAGAATTAAGCTTCAACTTGCAACTGAGATGATTTTTTAGAAATCTGTTTTCTTCAATGTTTTTTTCACAATGTTGCTGAATGACTTGTGTTTTTTGTTTGAAGGCACAATTAAATCCAAGTTGCTTTGATCCAGAAGTTTCAGTGCTTATTTTATCCAGTGCTGAATTAGTCAACTGATCTCTTGCTGTCACTCCTTCTGTAAGAGAAGTACATAATAATAGAGCAAAATGTGATTTTCATTTAAAAGAAAAATGTTAACCAACATTATTTTGACAAAAAAAAATCGCTAACATCAAAATACTATCAGGACAAGTTTTCTATTTCATTAAATGGTCTGTTTCTGTAAGTAGAGTCTTCTTAAATATCTAAAGTACCCTTTCTTTCAATTTGTTTGTTATGTGGAAAATCATCAAAAAAGTGGAGGACAGTCTTATTAATTCTTGATGTGAGCAATGTTTTTCTTGTCTATTTTTATCTTGTCTATCCCTTGCCAGTTATCTATAAGCAATGAAAATTTGCTGAAATTAGATGTTATAATCTTGTACTACATAGTATACTGCATACAGCATAAGGCCTAATTTTTCTAGGAAAAATAATTAATGAGCTGGAAGCTTATGACTTCAAAACCAGTTGTCACTTGATTACCTTTGTTATCTGGAAAAGGGCTTTGCCAAATCACGTAAGAATTTTACAGAATTCTTCTAAAGAACTAATTCTCCAAAACAGAAGAAAACTACTACCTATATTTTGTTGGCTTTGTACATTTTAAATAACATTACATTCGTAATTTGATTTTTTTTTTCCGTTTTCCTTTATATAATGCAAAATAACCCATTTTGATAAATTTTTTCCTGAGAGCAAAACATAGCTTAATCACGATTTCCAAATGCTTTTGAACAATCAGTCAATAATACATGATATGATGTAATATCTTTGTTATGTGATACTACATGTTGCCTACATTTACTAGGAGATGCTGAATTCAGCTTCTGCTAATATTTGATGTTGACAGGCACATACTAGCATTGCTAAAAAGTCACTAATGCAAGACTGCAACGTGACCCACCTAAAGCCTCCCAAAGAATTATTTTCACAGCTTGATCCCACTCCTGACAGAAATAAACTTCACAAAAGTTATCTGTGAGAGTTAATAGGGAGCTCAATTAGGGAGCTCATGTGCTATGACACAGGCTGTGACCCTTGAACTAACCTCCAGGCTCTTGGAAGACGTGCGCCACTCAACTCTGGAAGGTCTAAGAGAGTGGACCATTGTGGTTCCTGTGATGCACCTCTGTCCCTCCTATCTGCAAATGAACAAGCAGGCAGGCTGGCTTTGTCCTGAGGCGATACAAACGTACGTAGGCAATAACTGCAAGGAAGGGAATTCTGGCTGTGTCTTGCGAATTGTATGTAGTAATAGGGATATTTTTTCTGCGACGGGGAATCATTTTAAAGAGCGAGCCATTTGAACCGAACTGGGCTTGGATTTCACTGGAGAACAACTACGTCACAGATGAGAACTCTAAATTTCTAGAAGTGACCATTAAACGCAGAAGATATCTGTGAGAAACCTCTTCATCGGTAAGTAAACCTTTAATGTCTGAAGTTCCTTGCACAGGAAAAGGCAGCTGTTAGGGAGCAATTCCATAGTTGCTTCTTCCTCTGTTTACCTAATAAATGCCAGATAATTAGAATAGCAGATTTTTATTGCTCAGATGGGACCGTGTGTTTCCTTGCCTGCTGCTGCTTCCCAGAAACCTGAGTATGTATGTTAGTAGATGTAAGAAAAAAAAAAATCAATAAAATGAAGTGCTGCTGTTTGCCCAGTGTCTTTTTCCTGAAGTCACTTGCCAGCAAGCAGAACAGAAATTGGGATACTCTGCTTTGTTTGTTTTGACAGGAGGATACACACATTTCATAACACATTAACTTTAGCTATAGGTAAACAAGTTCTAGAAGTAGCTGGTGTCTGCTTGCAGGGCTTAATTGTGGAGGTTGGTTACAACTCCTCACTTTCCCAGGGCAGTGTTATGCTGGCCTTTGAGCTAAGAGAAAATCAGAAGGCTACTAGAAATTCTTGCTGGGTTGTCTGCTAGCAGAGGTGGTAGGCATAGAGCACACCGAAGTTGCGAGGGTACTATCGTGGGATAGCAGAGCACCCGATCATGAGAGCTCCGCAAAGTAAACAGGAATCATAAAAATCTTTACACTAATGGAGTGACTCAAGGAACACTGAGCAGAAAGATTCTTTTCTCCCTAATTTAAAAACAGAAAGGATTTAAAGTTTTATTTGCCTAACAGGTGAAGTCAGTGGAATTTCTCATGCAAATACAATTATTTATGCACATAAATGTCTGCAGGACTCTAATTACCTATTTTCTTATGAGCTATGTGACAATAGTGTGCAACAGTGTGATGTAACCATATTTATTTTTTTGTGAAGGTCAATAACTGCCAGATTAGCATTTTAAAACTATTTTTTATTGTTGCAGTTGTTGTTTTAATTTTATTAAAATATTCAAATGCATGGAGAATAATTCCTCTGAATTTTTATGCAGGTATTGGAACTAAAGATGGTATAGCAGTAAAGGATAAAGACTTCAAGGGAAAAGCTCAAAAACAGGTCCAGTTCAATCTAGAACAGGCTTCAGCTACCTGGCGAGTGAAGATAATTGCAGACAATGAATATGAGGCATCTGAAACATTCCAGATTATTCTGTCTGATCCAATTATGACTGCCCTTGAGATTCCAGCAACAGTTGAAATTGTGGATGCTGGTGATGGTGAGTATCACTTCTTATTCCCTGAGAATTTGTGGTTAGGTGCAGTATTGTTTACTTGCAGGTCCTGTAAGTACTTGTATACCTCATCTGTCCTTGCTCTGTTGTGGTTCAACCTTGTCCTAGAGCTTCACTTAGCTGAAGAAGGAACTTGTATTTCTTATTAAGTCTCTTCCCTGGCTAAATTCATACTCTGTGTGTGATGATACAGGTGTTCAGCCTTGGTCCTCCCCTTCTCTCATCATGTTTTTCTTCAGTATCTACAGTGTATATTCCTTAGCCAGAATATAGAGGAAGATATAGGCCAACTACTGATTCCCATTAGGAGGTCTGGAGATGTCAGTCAAGAACTGGTGGTCATTAGTTCTACAGAGCAAGGTAGGTATCTATCTGTTACCTAAATATCAATCTTACGCTGAACTTATTCAACGTAAGATTGATATTTAGGTAAATCAGAGAGCAAATGCAGTTGTTAGTCAGCAAGTATTGCCGGTAACTTCAACAGCTGGAACAAGTGATTTTTGCAGGCAACTTGTGTGTCTAGTTCTCTCCTTATAAAGTTTTTTAAAGCCCAGAATATAAGAATGTATGTGTGTGTACATGCATATATGTATACATGTACGTAAACATACGTATATGTGTATGTATACCTTTTTTCAAGAGGCACCATTTTTTTCCAGCAGCTTTTCCTGCTGAAGAGAAAATGCTTGTCCCTGCAGTGTTTGCTTAGAGGAAAAAAAAAGGATTCTTCTCATCTTAAGCCTTGTACCTCGCCTGTTGTTGAGGATCGGACTGACCACTGCACCTTTGTATGTACCCTGAATGAGAACTGATGTCTCCAGCGTGGCTTTTTTTCCATCTGTGTTTGCTTTGTGACTGTGTAGCTGCAAGAAGCCGAGTCAGGGTTTCAGATGATTTGGCAAGAACTAGTATTTCAAAACTAACACACTACAGGCATCGAGTATCACTTTTTGTTTAAATGTAACTGATGCAGAAAGCTGCATGAAGAAATGAGCTGTCTTAATAATGCTTTTTATCTCATTTGTGAGTCTGTGTTATCAAAGAAGGTGATACATGATCATGAACCACAGAGATGTAGATTTAGGACTAAGTCATTTCTAAAATCAAATTACTTTGGGGGAGGGGATTGGTTAGGTTAGAGGCCAGCTATAAAGTTCAGATCACTTCGCTAGATATTCAGATATGTGTGAATGTAAGTTTGTGGTGGTGCACTGACTCTCAGCATGGTGATAGTCACTCAAATACTACAGTTAATACAGATAGGTAATTGATAATCTTATTCTTTCTTCAACTCACTTAAATCTTAAGTTTTCCAAATATAATTCTTGACTACAAAATAAGCCTGCTATAAACTGAAAAAGTGAGATGGCAGAAGGAAGAAGATACTGTTTATTGTAAAAACACTAGATACTCTAAAATGTATCAGATAACTCTTAATCAAAACTAAAATGTGCTTTTAAAAATAAATTTAATTAAAATAATCAGCATTTAGAAATGATAGAGGTTAGCATTTATCTTAAGCAGTGAAATACGAAAGTTTTGATTGGAAAAAAAAAAGTGCTTTTCATATAGAAGTCTTCTATCAGCTAGTCGTAGCCTGAGATAGCAGCATTCTGTATGCTTCATGGACAGGGAAAATGGGGGATCATCCTCTGTTCTGTGGCTTACTCTTACCTGTAAGAGTCAGGCTGAGTGGTTAGCAGGAATCTTCAGTGTGTCAGACATTTAGAGATAATTGCTCCTTCGTCAGTGACTTATAAGGGCTTAACAGAACTTTCCCTTCTTTTGTTGAATATTGAGGCACAGAAAATCTTACCGAGTTACTTAAGATTTTTTTGTCCTTGTCAGCTGTCCACCTGTCTGCCCTAAATAACACTAATTATTTATCCAGATGTACAGTTGCTGTAATTGTTGTCATGATCTATGTTTTTCATAAACATGCTGCAATAATTTTTCTCAAAGTTTTAAGCATGATAAACATGGTAAATGTGACAGTCTCTCATGTAATTTTCTCGGCCTGCTTAGTAAGTGTCTGACACACTACTAACCCTTTTCCACAGTAAAGGAAGGTGATAAATGCATATTGTGCGTATTTATGACCTCTGAAAATTGGGCCACCTAACACACTCAGAATTATGTGTGTTAGAAGGAACCTTGAGAGTCTCCAGTTAGATCTGCTCCTGAGAGCAGGGGCCACTGTGAAGTAATACAGGGTTTCGCAGGCTTTTGTCCCCTGAAAGTCCCTGTGGACCCAGGGTAGGCCACTAAGGAACTCCACTTGTAACTGGCCTTCAGGTGGAGAACAAATTATTAACTGCCACCCTTTGATCCTGGTGATCTAGCCAGTTTGCACCCCTCTAGCAGTCCATGCAACCAAATAGTACCATCCCACTTGGCTGCAAGGATACTGGTAGTGAGAATCATAGAATCATTTAGATTAGAAGAGGCCTTTAAGATCATCAAGTCCAATCATTAATCCATCACTGCCAGGCCACCACTGAACCATGCACCTCAGCACATCTACATGTATTTTAAATACCTCTGGGGGTGGTGACTCCACCACTTCCCTGGACAGCCTGTTAATCCACAGCAGTTCTTAGGTTCATATTGCATATAAACCTTACTTTTTTTTTTTTTTAAATTAATTGACTCACTTCTTGTGCCTGGTTACAGTGCAGCCCCACAGAACAAGTGAGTCAGGATAACTGGAGGTAATAGTGAATTGAGAGCAGGAATGGTTTCATGAGGGTGCTGGTGATAAGAGCCCTCTGAGCCACATTGCTACTGGAGACACTGCAATTATAAATAGGCATGCTTTCTTGTGTTTAACTTGTTACCAAAGCACCTTTATTAATCAGTTCCACTATACATTTTTTTTTTTTTTCATTTAGAGAGCTGCTGTTCTTCTGCTTCTTTAATGTCCTGAGCCCCTGTACTTTATTCTTTACTCTCTCATAGGTTCTGCTATTGGCACAGTACCATCCACTGTCTTGTCCTACTCTGACTACATCTCACGTCCTGAAGATCATAACAGCATTCTGCATTTTAATAAGGATGAGACTAAACAAATCTGTCGTATTATCGTTATTGACGACTCGCTCTATGAGGAAGATGAGACCTTCAATATTTCTCTGAGCATGCCAGTGGGTGGCCAAATCAGCACCGGGTTCCCAAGCACTAGAGTCATAACCTTGGCTGACACAGACGATGGTGAGTATGGAGAAGCAATTTTGTTTTGCTGGGCCTTTCCTCTTTGGAAGTTTTACTGATTAAGTGGTCTCTTCCGCTATGTTTTTGTTCTTTAAACAGCTGAAAACATGAGTCTAAGATTTGCTTACACAGTAGAAAATCTGGCAGAACAGATATGAATTATATTTAAATACAATGTAAATCTGTATCATGCACTTCGACTTACACTGATTTGTTATTGCAGTAGAAGTTGAGGATTAGATTTTGGTTTTTTTACAGGCATAGGACTAGATGGTTGGTTTATTACTCTGAAGTGGATCTGTGCGGATTAGATTTACTGCTACTACAGCAGAGTCTGATTACAGTAGTTTACACAGATATAGGACTAGCTTTGAGACAATATAATAGATGAAAAAAATTGTCAACTATCAGGTAAAGCTACAGATTAGAAATAGTTAATATAGGCTAATTTATCATGCACAGTAATTCCCAGCATGTCACTTTTAAGGTAGAATTTCAGGTCTTCCTTTTTAATCAAAAAGTTCAGTTCAAGAATTGATACTATTAGACAGAAGCAGAAGAAAAGCCATGTGCTTTATTGTAATACTTCTGTTTGTTCTTTTAATCCCTGTCTAAATCTTTCTTGCTAATCCAATTTTGTGAATACATTTGTACTAAATAGGACAGGAGTTTTGCACTGTGATTACACAAATCCGTGATACACAATAGTGTTCAGGTTTGGTATGTAAGCTATACTGAGCTGATTCTTTGGAACTTTTAACTGGCTTTATAAATGAGAATTTGGGGGCTGATTTCTGTGTCCTGCAATAAAAAAAAAAAGTAATTTTCATTCTGTTATATGAAGAAAAGAAAGAGGCTGAAGATCCAGGAGAATATTTCTATTAGCTACTGTTTATTTCTACTCTTTTGTATGTCCAGCAGAAGTCAGCTAGTCATAGAATCACAGAATTGCCACAGTTGGAAAAGACCTCTAAGATTACCATGTCCAACCATCAACGCAGAAAAAAAAATAAATCAAAACAAACACAAAAACCCCAAATAAACAAAACCAAAAGAAAACACAACACCCCACAAAACACAGAAAACTCCCTCACCATCCCCCTAGAGCATGTCCTGAAGTCCCTCATCTACACTT
>VWZK01010041.1:0-12990 GCA_013396935.1 Baryphthengus martii | reverse complement strand
TAATAAAAAATATTTACTATTAATTATATTCATAATTAACAGCAGAGTAACAGATACTGCTTCATTAATTTATATGGTATACAAGGAAACTAAAGACTGCTTTGTAAAGATTGGTTGTGGCTGCAACTTTTTCCCCGAAGTGCAATGCTTGAAAGACTCTCCTAGCATTTGTGAGATAAAGATTTATTTTAAGTCCCAAGCTTTAGTGATTTAAACAACAAAGCCCACACTGGTATATCTCAATTCAAGGATAGTGTGGGAAGTTTTTAGTTTTCATACCATATGTGACACACCACTTTCCGTGAAGTGTCTGCAGACAAAATGACCACACCTTTTTTTTCTCACTTTAAAAGCTATAACAAATATCCAGGTTGCATTATTCCCTATCTTGGGATTTTCTTCCCCTCAAGACCAGCTGGGCAAGAATTTGTCTTGGAGCCACTGTTGTACTGCTGGGAGCTGGAGGTCATGTTCAAAAGGGAATGTTTTTCATTACAATTTAACTTTTTGAGACCACACACCTTGCCCCGCCCCCCCGATAGTGAACAGTTAACTAAACCACAAATAATATTTATGAAAGAAAATGGCTCCATGCCTTCCAGAATATATTCTTCTTTTTGCATTCTTCTGTTGGTTAATCTTTCTCAGCATAACTGAGTTTGATTTATGTTAGGAACATGCCTTCAAATAATGAAATTTTCCGAAAATCAGCATTTTGCTTTCTGAAAATCTGTTCTGCAGAGAATAGGTTGATGTGTGAACACAACACGTGTGCATCTAGTTAAGCTAAACCCTTTCTTCTACAGTAAACAAAGATGGGTGGACAGGGGGATTGAAATCAATGCATTGTTTTAAGACAGGGATTAATTTTAAGTTTTACAAGCAAGGATAAGGGAAGACATATGTTAGTCGGATTCTAAAAGCAGAGAGGGCACTACAATTTGAAAACTTAAAAATATCCATTTTATAAGGTTAATTTATATTCAGCATATTATTAAAGTCATTTAATAGAATTCTGTTTCTAAAAAAGGCTATTTAGGAGCTTGGATAGTACAATGACAGGTGCAAATAGAAAATCTAGAAAAATATAGTAGTGCTGCATTAATTCGTATGGAATAGATTGTCTGGGCTTCACAAAGTTACTCTCATACCCTTGTTACTTTATAACACTGTGAACAGATAAGTAAAGTTCAGAATTGCAGTACCATGATAATAAACACTATCCAAAATATTTCAAAACTCTTATTGAAGATACAGAAATGAAAAGCGAAAACAGTTAAACTTTATGACATACGAGGAACTAAAAAGGGCTAATTTTAAACAGCATGTTTTTTCTATTATTCTCTGCTTTTGCTCTAAAGCTTTTAGAAATAGACTTCTTATATCACAACTTTTAGATGGTAATAGCTGTCCATTTGGGATAGAGAAAAAAAAAATAAAAGCGGTTTAGATAGATGCTGTTGTTGCAGTCTGTGTCCTTCAGAACAAAAGAAGATAAACACAGACAAAAATAAGATAAAAAGAGCAGCAAAAAATAAAAGGAAAATGCAGCTTCTGCTTCTGAGCTTCACTTTTGAATTACGGACTAGAGTTTAACAGCTTTTTAACTATGATGAAGGCCATGCTTTCCTTCTGCCTAACCTAAGGAAGATACACTCCTCTGATGGGCATGCATGACCCAGTGCAAGACTCAAGACCTGGGCCGGGTTTTTCCTTCCCTAATTGTTTTTTTTGCAAGGTGTTTGAGAACTGGTACATTTCTTTGCCTGTAGTGAGAACAAGATCCTGTGGTCTGGACAGAGCTCATGCTGTTCTAACCTTCCCTTCAGAAATATGATGTGAACCTTCAGAAATATGATGTGAACCTTCAGAAATATGAAGGTTCCTCAAAATCATGATCATACTTGGATACAGAGAGAGCTGAGAGTCTGCCTTACCTAATCTGTGGTGTCTGGTTACCCCACTAGAGACACATATCCTTTTCTGCTCACAGCTGTGCTGCCTGAAGAGGTTACTTTTGTCAGCCAGAAGAGGATGGAGGATTTGCTCAACAGATAGTCTCCGTGTGAGGCTGGGAAAACATCTATCAGCAGCAGATTATTTCAGAACATTTCTTTAGAAAACTCTATGAAATGAAGCTGCAGCTGGCAAAACCAGGCTCTTTTTTTGTATGTAAGACCAAAAAAAAAACCCCAAAAAATCAGAAAAAGAGAAAGGAGATAAAAAGATGTGAAGGAGAGAGTGGTGATATTAAGGCTTTAGCTCACACTGTGAAGCTGGCATTTGCACTTAGTTGCCTCCATCTGCCATGCTATGTTTAAGGCATTTCTCACAATCAGCTGCGAGAGTTTGGGGTGTTAGAATGGAACCCCAAAGATCCTGGGTGTGGGAGTCTGGGGAGTGTATCTCAGTTCTTTCAGTAAAGAAATTGGTTATGATAGCTGGAATATCCTATCCTAGTTTTTTTTTGTCCACCAAGTAAAGTGCAGTCCCACACTCTTCTCTATCAGACATGATCTTAGGATACTTCTCTGTGGATAAATTTGTGGTAATTACTTTTTATTTATTTATTTATTTTAAAGGAAAGAACAGCTTGACACAGTCAGTATAATACTGGCTTTACAATCTCTGTATGAGATGAATTCAGAAAGCCACAGAATTTGCATAGTAAACCAATTGCAATAATTACACTGGCAAACCAAAACCATTAATAGAAGAACCTGTGTTTGAAGATAATGTCTTTAATTATAATGAGGTTAAATATTTCTAACAAAAATGAATACATCCAGTGACATGTGAGTTGGGAAGAGAATGGTAATCCACATTAAGTTCCACAGCTGTAACTTATTTTTCTTCATAGACTCAAACATGCAAACGAGCTATATCAGAAGTTTCATAATACTGAGCCTTTTACCCCTTGAGATTGTTGTAAATGTCTATCTTTAAGACAGCTAGCCAGTCAGTTAGGGACAATCAAAGCCTGTGAGGCATTTTACAAATTAGTCCCTATTGATAGATAATGATATACGAATTAAAAGCAAGAGATGGAGCCATTTGTCATCTTAACAGCTAAGTTTCCAATTAGCCTGCTTAGCTACTTTTATTGTATATGCCCTGTATATGCCATGCATTTTTTATTGCTCAATGCATTTTAATTGAAGGAGCTGACATTAAGTTAGAAATCTTTGGATTTTTTAAATCACTGTGTGCATTTCATACTTCATATTCATTTGCCTACATTATTTATTTCACATTTCTTCACACACAGAAATAAGTTACGACCAAAGACTTTCTGACAATATTTTGGGGCCAGATTTAGTAACAAAAGATAATAGAGCACTCTTGGACTGAAACATCTGGAGTAAAGATTTCTATCTTAGCAATACACACTAGATTATATCTGACGATGATAGCTGAGTTTCTCTCCCTTCTTACTAGTGATGCTAATCCATATTTTTCAAACAGTTCATGGAGGTTACTTCTGCACACCTTTAGTGAACCCAACCAGAATTATATTCCTTTGTGGGTGCATTAATGCACCCCAAAACACATGGTAAATTTGCTCCCTATGATATTTGACAGGGAATGAGGAAACAGAAAAGAAGGTAGAATGACATTCTTGCAACTGTACTGCAGCATTTCTATATTCCCTGGCTAGGCATCACCCAAAGCATAAAGAATCAATTCATCAGCTGGCTGATAAGCTGCAAGAAGGAAAATTGATGCTGTGTTAGTTGCTGCTTTTCTCTAGGTAGAGGAGGAAACTACTGTTTTAATTACACTGTACTGCTCTAGATTTTAAGCGGTAAAGTATCTTTGTTTATCTTGATTTCTAAAATGTAGCTCTTTCCTGTGTAAGATTCTTTATCAGAACAGTAATCTTGTAAAGATTATTCTTGAGATATTTGCATTTCACATGTTGATTTTTGCATATCAGATCTTAAATATTTTAGACATTGTTTTGTCGTTTGTTTAGCCTCTTGTACTCAGAGAATAGGACAGTTCCATTAAATGGCTGTTGGATGATTCTGAATTTTAAAGTGATATAACACCGTAAAGACAAAATCCTTTTCAAAGAACAGGAAAACTTAAAAAATAATAAATCAAGTAAAAGAAAATTATGCATTTCATTTAATGATAACAAGTAGTTACATGAATCTGCTAGAACATGGAAGAATAATCACAAGTAAAGGAGGGAAATGTTAGAAACTCTCTGTTCTAGAAGATTTCTACTCCGATGCTTCCTGCCAGATATTCTGTTCTGAATTTTTAAAAAAGGTCAAGGGATTTAGAGGTTAAAGTCCTGCTCGAAGTGCTTTTGAAAGTCATCCCTAGGAGAACTGCCTGGAAGGAATTTTGTTCAAGTAATAATTAGAAGCTAGCATGTACCTGCAAGGTGAGCATATGCAGGATAACACCGTTTGTATAGCAACTCTAAATCTGCACAGAATTTAGGCCAATAATAGCACTTTTCCTTACTTATTAATCTGATTCTCCCTGTTCACTGCTGTACCTTGCTTTGTGTACACTCCAGCTATAGGAAGACAAACCAGAGCGATTGCATTGTTTTCTTAATTCTTTTAAAAATTGCTTTAATGAGAGTTAGGCTATTTACTGAAGTGTTTGTTTCATTATAACATCCCACTACCACTTCTTAACCTAAGGCTGAATACTATGTGAACGTGGAGGAGCACAGGTGCTTCAGGGTACAGATTGACCAGAAAATTTAGATATAAAGGCTGGTAAGAGGGGATTGCAGGGAATTTTGAAGTCATGGGAGACTGCAGAAAAACAAGTGGGACAAAAAGAGATAAAAGAATCAATATGAGTCAAACTACTTTGAGGAAAGTATTTTAAAAGATTTTACAGATATGATCTACCTTCACACTAGAGAACTCTGTACTGTTATTGAAATATAGCATAATTCCTGAAACAGTTTACAGGAGGTCTTTATACATATTAAGAATAAATGCCATTAAAATCATGAGGTTGAGAAAGGAGTTGGTTATTTCCTCACAGGATAGGTATGAGAAAAAATTAATAGTGATTTACAATGAAGGACAGAACTGACATAAAACAAATCAGTGCACATTGGTGAGGAATTCATTCAGGCTGGAAATTTGAAGATATTTAAGCATTTCACGAACAGGGTTCCAAAATGTTCAGCATGTGGCCCAGAAAAATAATCCATTTTATTTTGAAACATGAGAAATTGATGAGAGCAGTTCTATGATTGTTTTATATCCTGGGAAATTATTTGAAAGTCAAAAATTCTACCTAAACCTCCTCCTGTCAACTATTCAGTCGGGCTGCTGTTTATCATTATGTATTTAAACTCTAAGAAGTAGTTATCTTCTAACTATATATTTGTACACAACACAGAAGAGTCTGGATCAGGGATATCTAACATGGTAGAAATAATACAAAATAACACTGAGGTTTAAAGATGTCTGCTTAGGGAAAACATTAAGTTAAGATTATGTCTTCATGGAAAATTTCAATAAATCTGCCAGTCAGGTAAGTTCAGAATCAGTGAGATGAGGCTATGACCACATTTATTAGATAGAAATGACCCAAGTGAGTAATTTCTGTGGGTGAGGAAAAGCAAGGAAAAATGGGAAATAGTTTTTTGGAAAAATGAGAACTTGGAGTTCACTCAAGACATTATATGTTTTCTTCATAAGCAAAATGGTAGGGTTAAACTCCTTTACTTTGCAATCACCAAATTATCCTAGGTGTTGCTCAAGCTGCAGATTTACATAAAAATATTGGTGCAGGAGAAATGATTGTAGTCAAGTCACAAGAACCACATAATGAGAGATGTCTCTTCTTTGAAAATAAATGTTTCAGTGTGCCTTTTCTATTTATTCCAATGTCTTAGGTTTCATGTAGAATCAAGAGACTATTATTCTGTGACAATGTTCTGTTCAATTCCTATTATCTCTTAACTAAATTAATGTATGCTGTATCATAGACACTTATTAAAGTGTTTGCATAAAGCAGGGCTATCATAGATAGAAACGTTCCCTTCATCTTGATATGATTCAGAGATTTTTGCTAATGACTTTCTTGAGTAACAGTCTAGATATGTCTGTATGATAATAACTTACTAGAAATTTGGCTAAATTATTATGCCAATTCTTTTCTAGGTTTCCAAATCTAGTGAAAACTATGAGAGGAAGATTAAAAGAAATACCCTGCAACTGTGAGATTTGGTGATCCTGTTTCCAGACAAAAATATTTAGGCAAAGTTTCAATTCATACAAAGAAAATTTAAGTAAATGAGTAAAAGCAATGCTTCCTTGCCTCAGAACATGATATAGTAGATGGTCAGGGACAACTTCTCTGAAGTCATGAACCTGCATCTTGACAGTGGGCATTTGACTCAAATTCATCAATAGCTTTGAGATTTTCAACACCACTGTCTCTGAGATAAATTTACCTGATTAAGACTAATAATAATGTTGTACATTTCTGTTTAACAGGACACTTTCTAAAACAATGATATGGAAAGTCACTTCTTTATTTTTTATTTTTCTTTATTCCTCTCTCCCCAGGGCATATCTGAGCTCTCTGAAGAGTAGTGAAAAAATTGTTTAATTATAACCAAGATTTTGAGGGGAAGCAAGTGATTTTTTCTATGTGTAGAGGTTTCCCCCAACAGCTATTAACTTGGTAATGTAATATTAAATGAAGAATTGTTGTGACATATTCTTTGACTAGTATTATTTAACAAAGCAATAATACTATTGTCTTGAAGATCACCTCAGACGTCTACTATATACAGTGCTTAGGAATCAAAATACGCCCTTATTTGAACACTTTTCATTTTCACTGAAGTGGACATTAATCATTTGGATATTTGAGCCAAACTTGTAATTTATAAGCTCTACTGATGTCTTGTGTACAGCCTTGATAATAATCTTAACAAGATCCCATCTTCAAACTTTGCAAGACTGTATCTAGAAACACTCAAGAAGACTGGCAGTGTTAAATCATACTGTTGTGTGATATCCCTGTAATGAGAAAAAAAGATAAATTATACAGTTTCCTACTTTACTCATGCTGAAGATACAGAATTTCCTTTTCGTATGAACTCCCTTAACGTAGCCAAATATGTATTTCTGAAGTTTAAGATTTTTCTGCATGGCTCAACTGGCTTTATAACGCAGAACAACCCACAGAATTCCTTATAAATTGTGGCATGGATTTCAATCCAGGAAGAGATTGGTTGCTATGGCTGCTACTTGTGAAAGCAGCTGTCTTGTTCAGCATTCGATTATTGTTGTATACTAAGTGGAAATCTTCAAGCAAAAGAATTTTTTTATATATATTTAAAATACAATCTGCATAAACAACATTAAGGAAAACATAATGTATTTGAATATTCCCTGTCTATACATTCCTCTTTCTGTAATGTTTCAGTTACTGGGCTCATCTAGATATGTTTATAGGACTTGATCTACAAATTGCCTCTTTCAGTATTGTAAATTCTATGTTCCTACTTCTGATAAATTCAGGCTGATGCTAGGACATTTACTTTCACTTATAAGGAGAAGTAGGATAATTCATTCATATCTATTCCTCTCAATAGTTACTTTTTATTTTTACGATGAAACTAGAAAGAAAAAAGAAAGAGGAATTATCTGGATTCAGGATTACTGTATTCTGAATTTTGAAACAAACTATTAATTGTTAGCAACAACTTGTCTTTTGAATAATTTTTGCATACCATTCTAAAACAGTATGGTCAGATTTTCTTTAGGTAATTTTATGGATCAAAGAATCAATTACAAACAAACAAACAAAAAAGAAGTAAGCATGCAAAACCAAACTTTAATTCATAATTTACTTAGAGAAAGCTCATTGATCTCTTTTTTTTCTCTCGTTCTAGGGAAAAAAAAAGCCAGAAGGTGTTTTGTTTCTTTAGTGCAAAAGTCATTACTTATGCTTGTGTGATATCAGCTTGCTATACTCTAACAATAATTTTCATATTCAGTTACAATGATTTTCAGAGAGAATCAGTTGTTTTCAAGGCTTAAGCTGCAACTGGAGAAGTTCTAAATCATTAGCTACATTTGTACTCTATTCTCTCTGGAAATGTATTTTTATAACCTTATCCTATTCCCTTTGAAGTCAATAGGAATTTTGCGATTGACTTCAGCACGAAAAGAGAATCCCCGTAGTGTTTAAGGGATATCTGAAAGTCACAGAATCGTAGAATCACAGAACAGCCCAGGTTGGAAGGGATCATGAAAGACTATCTGGTCCAATGATTCATGGGAAAAGGAGAAGGAACCTAGAGAACTATTCCATTTTCCTGTTAGTCTGCTTGGATATGAATAATTGTCTATATTTTATATTTTATTTTGTTTTAAAATTGAAAGTGTCACAACATCTCAAAAAGACCTGTAGCCTTGCAGAGGATGGATGGTTATGGACATAAGAGTAATGTTCTCTTAGGGAAATATCTTTTATACACATGTATTGCTGAGACTTATTTCTTACATTTGAAGTGCAATATAGGAGCCAGTAAATGTATGCAGGAGCTCTTTTGTATGACAGGGGGTGAAACCCTACTTCCCTTAATCATCAGGTAGAATCCTTCAGAAGTGAAGGACCTGACTACTAATTCTGCTTTGAAATGGAAAACTTGGAGAGCAGATTTCACCACTTAAAAGAACAAGGTATACTGATATGAGTCATCTTAGAATTCAGATGAGTCCCTTGTTGCAAAGGTTGTGCTAAATATAGGAATGATTTTTGAGCTGAGGAAGAAAACCTACAAAAATTTGCAGAAAATCCTGGTCTATAAAAGGCTTTTTCCTTGTAAGACCTCTCACATATTTGAAATTAAACAAATGCTTAATTAAGGCCAAATTCTACCACTTTACAGGAATTTTTGTTAGACAAAAAGCTCATGATTTAGGAGAAGAGTAGAATAATGGCTGCCAGATTTGGCTGATTTGTACTGTGAGTCAGAAAGAATGAAAAAAGGAATATTATTCCTTTTCTTCTGCAGTCACTGTCATGTGAACTTTCCCTCTCAGCTTAAGAGCATTAGCTCAAGAAGAAGAGAGAGAAAAGTAAAACAAGCATTCATCTAAAACAAATTTAATGATTTTTTTTTTTTGGCCATAAAGACAGTTTAATATTTTTGGCAACTTATATTTTTCCCTCTGCAGCTGGAATTCAGAAGCTCATAGCTGTCTGCCAGAGCAGGTGCATAATCTAGACCATTGCCTCACAACTGCTTTAAGAACTGTTATAAGAAACGTTTTCTAGATAAATACTGTGAAAATCTTAAAATTAGGGAGTTTAAATAAAAATGACAGACTTCACTTGTAAAAATTGGATCAGAGGAAATAGCTGGCTGTACAATTTAGGTATGGAGATATTTTTTCTCAGTTCTAATAAATACATATAACTATTTCCTCCTTATCTATCTGTAAAATAAAGATCTATTCAGGAGTTTTAATTCAGAAGATGCTATATTTACAAAATCAAGCATTTTTCACTGTATCCTATTAATATGAATACAGTCATCATGAATACTGGAACAATTAAACCACAAGAAAGTTTATTTGTTCACAGTCCCAAGGTTTTTTCAGGTAATGTCCTGACTTTATAGCTTTCCTTTCAAGTACATTTACATGCTGGGAAAATATTATTTCCCCCCCACTTAAATGTTATTACTTCCTTCTCCAGTAGTTGTTATTCCCCCTCTTTCTCTACACACAGACATGCATATATGTACCTATTCAAGAAAACAGTCAGCAATGTCCTCTTATTTTTGACCTGGGTGGAAGTGGGTACTTTGTGTTGGGGATTTGGAGACTGCTATTTACTCATCTGTTTCCTTTGAAAGCACTGCCAGTAATATTCCTGGAAAAACAAACCCATCAACCTCAACAGTTTCAATAATGTTCCATACAATGCAATATTTTTATGGTGCTGATAGAGATCTTCAGATCAGGGCAATTTGGTTGAGGGGGTTTTACTTGTGATCATGACAACTACGCCAGACACCTTTTGTTGTAGAGCTTTGACCAAGGCTCTATTTGCTGAAAAAACAGAGGGAAATACACTTTGCTCAGATAAAAGCAGCAATGCAATTTATTAATTTGTTTTGTTAATTTGTAAAAGGTCAAAAAGTTGTTTAAGGTATGATTGATGGCAAGGTCACTACATTACTTACTACAAGGCAATTAATTAAAAAATAATAGCTGTGGTTATAAATATACGATCAAAATGATGCAATTATTTTTAGATTGAAATTGATGGTCTTTATGGTGATTGTGGCTGGAAAAGAGGAAAGGGTAGCCCTCCCATTTGACAACGGTTTATGACTAAGAGTATGGGCAGAGAAGAGGGTTGGCAATGTTAGACAAAAGGGAAAATAGTAAGACAAGACCCTCCTTTTTGACAACTGTTTATGTCTAAGATACGGGGGAAGGAATGGAAAATGTCCTTTCATTTAATTTCCAGTGCTTCGGATTGGACTCCCTTGCTTTCTAAACTCCTTCAGAGAGGAGCCTAGGTGCGGCTAGATCCAACCTTAGACCTGGATAACAAATTTGGACAAAGGGAAGCCCTCTCATTCGGTCACGAGGTTCAGAATAGACCCCTTTTTCCTCTGAACTTCCTCAGAGAATAAGGTTAGATATACCCCTAGTCCCAGGCCTGGTCAACAGTTTATGTCTAAGGTTGTGGGGAAAAAGATAGGAAAAGAGAGAGAGATGTTGGAATCTGGGGTTGTGCTTGGTGCAAAACAATAATTTCAGTGATTGCATTAGTTCATTAACATTAATACGTCAAATAGGATAAGTGTATTACCTTTTTATTAAGCTTAATCAAAGTACTAAATTAAAGTGATCATGCATACACGCCACACACACAGCCGTACACGGTTATCGAGGCTAGTCTGTAGACAAGATGGTATGATTTGGCATATCAATATAAATTCAGGTAATTTTATAGTCTCTAAGTTAACTAACAGTCTAAGTCTTGGAGTTTACGGGCACTTACATATTCCCTCGTCAGCGCTGTTGCTGATGGTACTTCCCTTCATCGGTGCTGTCGCAGATGGTCCTCTTGTCAGCCTTACCAGCAGACAAGCCTCGAATCTGAGAGGTGTCCCAGCTCAGGGAGAGTCCTGTCTCAGGAGCAGGTATGAGACTCGACTTGCTGAGATCCAAAGAGCTCCAATAGCCTTTCTTAGGATCAATACTTATAGGGTCGTAAGAAAATTGACTTTGGTCAGAAATAGACCTGTATTTTCCACTGAGGTCGCTAATCTTATCAGGAATCTTATTGTTTTCCATGGGAACTGGGGGAATTTTGACATTTGTTTCCCCCTCCTATTCAGAGTGACCAGGAGTGATGGATAGGATCGGGGGGGCCCAACCATTCCATCCTGCTAAGTACACACTATTGTTTGGTTCTGGTGCTTGCATACAGATTTGGAATGTACCAGGTACAAGCAGTCATGTTGGTATACAGGATCGAAGTGTACCAAGTACATGCAGGTGTGTTGGTCCTGGGAGACTGCCTTCTGAGTTTTTCCCATGGTGTGGCCTAGGAATCAGCTTCTTTGCAGACCAATCCAGGACAGGGGGGTCTGTACCCCACCACAAACTGTGATCTGCTACATACAAGTAGCATACAACATTTCTGCATTTGGCTTTCCATCTCTGAAGGTCATCCTTGCTCAAAGTACAAGTAGCTTAGAGCAGCTTGTTCAGGGCAAGATTTCACAGCCTTCCTAGGAAATCTGCTTCCAGTGTTTCATTGCATTCACTCTGATGCTCTTCTTTCTAATATATACTCAGAATTTCCTCTGTTGTAACTCATGCTTACTGTTTCCTGTCCTTTCACTGCTGACTTTCCATACATTTTTCTAAATAAACACCCTCATTAACAGGTTGAAGACAGCAGTAAGATCATCCCTTAGAACTCAGTTCTCTCAACTGAGAATCTATCATGTGCTCCAGTCTTTGATCATTTGATCATCGTGCTAGTCTTCAGATGAATTAGCTCCAATTAGTCAATGTCGGGGTTTTTTGTGTGGTGTTTTTTTTTTTTTCGCAACAGCAGCATATTGGAAAACCCAGCATGGCTGAAAGTCCCTTGCTGTGGAAGTCACAAGCTTTATGCTTCTTGCTCTTCCACAAGCTCTGTACCATCCTTCTTCTAGCATGTCTTTTTAACTAGTGATATTTCAGGACCAGAAGCAGTCTGTTTAAGCCAATACTCCTTCCCAGCACCAAAACAGCTAAGCACTGTGATACAGGTAGATCCAACCTGTTCCATATTGGTCTGGGAGGATCTGCAAAAAATGAAATTGCTGAGTTCTTCCTAATTACAGCTGTTTTCTTATTGAGTAGCCAAGTTTTTTTCTTTGCTATTAATTCCCAGGCTTCTGAGGACATGTCTGCAGAAGCTGTACGTGTTAATTGGTCACACCAAACTTCTCCATTAAGCCAGGTGCATCCGTACCACAGATGGTGGATCTCCGATTTCTGCCCTGTCCAATAGTCATTTTCTGTAGCTATGTGGAGTCACATGTCTGTGTACCTGCCCACATTTATATCCTATGGTTGGCAGAGTTACAGTTAATCTAGAGGGAAAAAAATAATGAACCCCAAACACTGAATTACTTCTTTGTAGTCATTAATAACACAATAAGCAAGACACAAGTTAAGAACTAAACATCACCTCTGTACCAGCTGATGCAAGGAAGACCTTGGCATATACTTTGTTTTGCTTTTCGTGCTAAAATATTAATTCTGTGTAGACACAGTATGTGCAATGACACAGATTTTGCATTCTAAATGACTCAGTCAGTATTCTCTAAAAACTTCCCTAACTAATAACTATTTCTGAAATCAATCGTGGAAAAGAGTCAATATGTTTTAATGGAATGCCATCTCTGGAAAAAAATAGTTAAATGCACATACACCTACATCATGAATAAAGGTATTATGAAAA